>CM077164.1:40535944-40638509 GCA_039583875.1 Platanthera guangdongensis | reverse complement strand
AGTACAAATGCATTGAAGTCATCCCACTTCACTCAACGCTCGAGGTCTATAGGTGTTGATACCATGCCATTCACTCGTTGCCTCAGAAGAGAAGCAGAGAAATCTGCCTAAGTTCAAATGCGTCGAGTCATCTCACCTCACTCGACGCTCAAGACTCATGCACTGACTGAATGCTTATCTCTCAACTCTTTAGTAAAAAGAGCAGAATTTCAGACCAAGTACAAATGCATCGAGGTGAAAGTCTTTCACGCAAAGCTTCAGTAGAAGAGCAAAAAATTCAATCTAAGTACAAATACTAGTCGAGTGAAGATCTTTTACTCAATGCTTCTATAAAAGAGCAGAAATTCAGTCCAAGTAAAAATACATCGAGTGAAGATCATTCACTCAACGCCTATGCATTGAAGGTGTGTAAACCTGTCCAAGTTCAAATGCATCGTCGAGTGAAGATCATTCACTATACGCCTCAGTTTAGTTGGAAGCAGAAAAAAGTTGTCTAAGTACAAATGCATCGAGATATAAGAGATCACTCAACGCCTGAGTAGCAGCATGCATGATTTAAGTACTGTCTCTCAACTCTTCTTCAGAGATCAAGAATTTGACTAAGTCAAGTTGATCCTAGCACTCAATGCTTGTACAAAAGTTTAGAAATTATTCTAGGTCAAATGGCATCTTGACTATTTAGTTGACGTCAAACAAAATTCAAATAAATGCATATTGCGCGCTAAAAGAAGGAAAATGTCGTATTTCTCTAACATGCAATTTTGGGAAGATCCAACCATTAAAACCGTTCATGCTGCTTACCTAAAGAGGATTTAGCCATTGCAGTTGTTGGAATATAAAAGCAAAGTGCAGAAGATTTTTCCAAAGACTTTTTCTAGACTTATTGAAAAACTTTTTGAAACCCTAAGTTGCAAAAAGTCATTACTGGCAGAGAGAGAATCAATTTCACTCTCTTCAAGCTTTCCAATCTACTGAACAATTATTCAAAAAAGCTTGAGGAAGAAGAAGCTCTCTACAAGTGTTCACACAACACAACATGTTCATATTATGAAGATAATTTATGTTACTATGGTGAAGAGAAACTTTTTGGTATAACGGCTAGAGAAGAAGACTCCTGAACTTAAGTTCCCTAGTCATTGTAACTCTTATTAAATTTCTACTATAAGATTTCATTGAGATCTGAGTGTATGCCTGATTTATTTTTAAAGACTGAATGTAGGAATTTTTCTAAAGTCTGGGGTAGGATTCCTGTAGAGGATTGAGGTAGGCCTGTACTATAAAGGCTGAGGTAGGGCTTGCTTGTGAGCTTGAGGTAGGAGACTTGGTATTTTCTATGAGGGCAGGATTTATGAGGTTTGAGTTATAAGAGTGAGAAGCACTCTGAGTTGTAGGATCCTGGAATGATCTGAGGTGTAAGATCCATTGATCTGAGTTATTAGAGTAGTTGGCCGAATCTAGCTCACTGCTAGATAGATGAAGGGGAAAATGGATGTGTACCCTAGATAGGGAAACCATTATAAAATTACTTGTGTGTTCTTGTGTTCTCTGAAAGCTAACATCCTAACTACAACAATCATAGTACAAACTTAAAAAGGTTCAAGAGACCTTAAATAAACCTATTCACCTCCACCCCTCTAAGTGTTTAGCTACCCTTAAAAGACTTTCAGACATAGCTCTCCTTCATGCAATAGGTAGTAGGCTGCCTTGTATTAAAACTTTCTTGGTCTCCATAGCCAACAGGAAGTCGACCTGTTGATAGAAAGGTAATGAGCCAGATACATCCAGGAGACTCATTACTCAATCTCCATCATCTCTCCTTCTTAAATGGATGACATAAACAACACTGGCATGGTTCCCCTAGCCCCGGAGGTACTTGGCTGGGCGGTCAGTAGCTGTCGAGTTCTCCTCTCGCAGTACATGCTATGAATAAAGACTAAAAACTCCCTATCGAGCCTTCCATTTTTACTAAGTATCTTTACAGTATGGGGTCACGCACTTCGAACTCTCCCCTAATTTGTGACACAACCACCATTGAGTCAGTTAAGGCCCTGATATCTTAGATTCCCAACTCTTTGTCGAGGCATAGGCCTTGCCACTATAGCTTGGTTTACTTTGCCAACTATTCGTGATGGGGAAGAGGATCTCAACTGCTTGCTCGATCTTAGTTCCTTATGCCCACTCCTACTAAATTCTTTCCCGAAGCTACATCCACGAACATCTTCCAAGAAATTGGTTTTGAAGAGTTCATCACCTTCTGCCTCGATAGAGAAGTTAGCTAAGAAATCCACTACTGCTTGAGCTTTGATTTCTACCCTTGGTGATAAAGAGATGTCAAACTCACTGAGTTCTACTACCCACTTCACTAGTCTTCCTAAATGCTTCACTTTATCCAAGATACTTCAAATAGGGGCGAATACGGCCTTGATGGAGTGAGCTTGAAAATAAGGCTGGATCTTCTTTGTGATATCACTAGGACAAAAGATAACCTCTCTATAATAGGATACCTCATCTCGCCTTCATGAGCACACAACTTACACAGTAGATAGGAAGGCCCCTTCCCTTCTTCCATGACAAGCACTGAGCAGATTGCTCTGTTCCCACTTCTATATAAAAGAGTAGATCATCACCATATTTGGGGCCTTGGGAGGAGATGGGATTGGGTTAGCTGTTGCTTAAGCAATTCGAAAGCTACTTACACTTCTCGGTCCACTCAAAGGTTTGAATGCCTCGTAGAGTTTTTAAGAATGGAGATCACTTCTTCCTCGCCTTAGACAGGAAGAGGCTGTAAGACCTACCAACCTTCTCATTAGCCTCTGGACTTCTTTGGAGTTCTTCGAGGATTCCATCTCCATAGTAACTTTGAACTTATCGAGGTTAGGCTCCACCCACTCGGAGTGAGGAGGATACCTGGGAACTTTCCCCTTCTCGCTCCGAAATGCACTTCGATGGATTGAGCTCATTTTGAACTTTTGAAAAAGTACGAACGTCTCCACCAGATCCCTGGGGTGTTCAGTGATGCTCCTTCTTTTGACCAAAAGATCATCTGCATAACTTCCATGTTCCATCCTTTTTTTTCTTTGAAGATTTGATATATCTTTTTTGGTAGGTAGCTCATGGGTACTTCAGCCCGAAGGGCATCATTTTGTAGCAGTTGCCAAGCCATCACAGGTGATGATGGAGACATCACAACAGTCTAAAGGATGCTTCTGAATGTGGTGATATCCTTAAAAATTATCAATGAAACTCATCATAGAAAAACTGACAGTTGAATCAACTAGTTGTCGTCGAGTATCGAGGTAAGGGGTAACAATCATTCGATCCAGCTTTTATTCAACAACAAAAACTCAATATAAAGTCTCTCCAGCCCTATGTGTTTCTTCACCATTACAATGTTACAGACCTAGCTTAGATACTGGATCTATGATACAAAACCTGCCTCAAGTAGCTTCCTCACTTTTCCCTGATGGACTTGGCCAGCGCAATTGCGCTCTTCCTTTACTTTTGGTGGATGGGTGCAACTGTGGGGTCCAGAATGAGGCGATTTTGGAGTTGTGTTGTTGCTATTTTTGCACTACCTTGCCAAATTAAACACATCTTTCTATCATCTCCAGCACAAACAACCAAACCTCTTGCAGTCGCAGAAATACCACGATTTGGAATTACGATGGTTGTGATTTACGAAAAGCATCTTCTTCTGCCTCGAGAACTGCTACTACTTCGACATTCTACATCGAGCAAGGATTGCAAATCCCCATATTGCCTGCAAATGACTTGTAGTTGTTGATTCCGGCTCTGACTGACACTCCTATTCATGATCTGTCCATTTTATCCCGTCCAGATCACTATTGTTATCTTTGATCTTCGTGTTGTAGATCACTTCTTCGACTGACGCTCCAATTCATGATCTGTCCATCTAATTCCATCTAATGCCTATCGATGCCTGCTTCGATCGATGGGGAGATGGACAAGTCACAGGGCCTATTTTGGTGGGTTTTTAGAGCTACAAGCCGTAGTTTTTGATAAGTCCATCCAACAAGATTTAGGTTTCCTCTACTCCCACCACACCATCTAAAATCACCTTTTCTACAACTGAAAGAGAGCCTCCTCGATTTCCCTCATCATCCCCACTTTTATGGAGTGCAGCTGCAAATAATAAGAAAATATAATAAAAAAATACCAAAATCGACGGCAAATGCCACTAGCGGCACTGGAGCCATCATTGGCCTGACTGTACCCACTACTAGGGTTGCCGACCTCCGGCGATCTTAGCATGGGTTGTCCGGAGGAGGTTTGGCAGGGCCACCGCCTGAGATGGTACTAACCGTGACGTTTGATTTTAGAGGTCATGGCCAGGGCCACCGCTAGTGGTGGCCTTGCCGGGCCTCCTCAGGACGACCCACGATGTGATCGCTAGAGGCCGGCAACCCCAACAGTGGGGTCCAGTTAGGTCGCCGACGGATTTAAGGCCGTAGCCTGGCCGACCCTTGCATCGGTCGGGTCACGCCGCTGATCGACACCTTCATCGCGACCGCCCGGCTCTCCATCGATCGACCCCTTGGTCGCCACTGAATCTCCACCATTCGATCTCTGCATAACCACCTCGGCATAACCACCCAGAATATATGATGGATGTGCTCATAAAAAATCCACTAAAAATTTTCAACTTAAGTTATAAGAAAACAGTCTGCATTTAGCACATAAAGCATTTATGGTGTGCGGATAACTGCATAACCACCCCAAAAAGGAATAAATAGGACCCCACCCCCTCCTTCCATTTCATCTTTTTTTCCACCTGCTTCTCCTCCTGCGCATGAAAGAAATCCTTAAGAAATTCCTTGAAGATTTCCTTGTGTCTTCGAAGAACCCTTCTAAGATCTTCAAGCGTCTTCAAAGACCACTTGAAGATCTTCAAGCGTCTTCAGAGACCTCTTAAAGATCTTAGATTTCCTTTGAGCGCCCACATGGACATTTAACTTTGCACACACTCTGCCCTGCTCATGTTCCACCCTGCGCATGTTTCAACATGAGCGTACTTTGCTCCGCCTAAGAACATTATGCGCACATTGTGCTCTCCAGTCAATACAAGCCCTCCAGTCAGCAACAAGCCCTCCGTTCAGACTTCCCTATGTCGCAACAGGAGGCAAGCTACAGTCCAAAAGACGTAGTAGAACACACCCCTCCAGTCTCTGAACAACAATCAAATACTCTAGAGCGCATAGAGTGCAACACTCCCCTCTACACAAGAACAAATGCTTAACTCTGTGAGCTGTGACTTGTCACACTCAAAACCCTTCTCATTCTTCCCCAACAATTATAACGAGATGCGACTTGTCGCCTTCGAGTTCTCTACAAATCACTATAACAACACAAAGAGAATAGTTGAAGTTTGGTCAGCACCGATCTGACAACGTGATTTTTACCCATTTTTGAGATTTTCCACTTTAAAAAATTGCCTTGCCAGCCATCTCGTCTACTTCATTTAATTGATTGTTTGCGTGCTCGAGCGCTTCACGAGCTAAGACGGTTCAATTTATACCGGTTTACGGGAGCCTCGAGTTTGTCCGCAACATATATAACATAAATTTAATTTAAAATCACCCACCGACACAGCTATTCTGTCAAACAGATTAATCAGATTCTCTGTTCAAACAATAATGAAAAAGTTGATCTTTCAAACAATTTTTTCTATTCTCACACTATGCAAATCAGATGATTTTCCAGCACTCTGCAAATCAACTGCTTCTCAATCGCTTCAACTACTTTCAAACAGAGCCTCAGTAAAGTGATTATATATTTTTTGTTTTTGATCTTTTTTAGAGAGAATACGTTGAAATAGGATTATAAGATTCGGTAGAGTAGAGAATATTTAATGAGAAAGATGATCATGAATTCAGATATTTTGGATTCAGGATTACAGTATAATTGTTTTTTTTCAGTTATGCCAAATTTATTCTAACTTCAGACATTTTTACAGGGGTGTCATTTTTTTCTTGCATTGCAAATATTGTTCTTCAAGATAGTTTCACTGATTATCACAACACTCTCCAAAATAGTCGATTTTTCCACCACTACTTCAGTCGATGCAATGGAGCCAAAAAAAAACCTCAGCCAGAAATGCCACTGCATACAAGTGTTTGTACTCGCATATATAACATCTATAAAAGCCAATTACCCTATCTATAATACCAGCTGTTAGTGTTGGCAAGTAGCACGTAGCAAAGTCGGGTTTGTGTTAAAATTCAACAACCTGGCACTACTAGCACGTTGAATTTTCTCAAGTTGGTCAACAAGATAACCTAATGCCAAATTAAATTCTCAGCACTATCAAGATCACACTTTGATGATGGCGCGGCCCCTCCAACACTTCCTGATGATGATGACCCGGTTGCCGCGGCGCAACAATTTAAAGATTTGCGACGTCATGACAACGCCCACGGACGCTAACGGAAAGCTGCGATACAACCTCCGTCGCGGCGCGCAAAGCTTGCTTAACGTTTTAATTAGTTTATTTTAATGCTTTTTAAAAATATGGCTTGTATTAATTTTTATTTTCATGTTGGTGTGCTACTAAACATTTGGTGTGTATTTAACCGCGCCGGATGGATGAGATTTCATCTCCATCTTGGATGGTTGGATTCTTTTGTAACTCCTATTTAAAGGAGGCTTATTATGAGGAGTTAAAGGATTGGAAAAAGAAAACCTAAACCCCCTTGAGGAATTTCGGCACCCCATGGAGAGAATCCAATAGCCGCCCCCCCCAAACCCCCCCCCCCCCCCCCCCATCCCTTCGTGTGAAGCCAACCTTGCCTCCTCATCCCCGTTGCGGTGCGACTCCGGCGTGGCTTCTACGGTGCGACTCCGTGGAAGAAGGAGGCAGCCCCATTCGGTGTGAAACCGGTGGATCCGTGGAGAGAGTGATTCTCCCACAGTTATCTTGTGTGAAACGCTTTCTGGTTGGGTAATCTCTTTCCTCTTCCTTGTGTGATTCTTCTCATTAGTTGTGGTGGATTTTTTCGCAAATCGTTTTCTCCGGATCTTTAAATTAATCGCTGCAAGTTTTGAAACGAAATCGCCGTTGCAAGGCTTTTTATTTCCGGATCGGGTGTATCCTATTTGCCTGAGCGGATCTTGGCCTATAGCCTTGGTCTTGCTCTCAAAAAGGAGTGGCAACCTTTGTGTTTTCTTAGGGAATATTCCGACTCAAATTTCCGATCATTGTTTTCGAGTCGACCATTCCTTCTTTGTTGTTTGTGCCCAGGATAGCTCCCCCACGACGATATCTGTCTACGTCATCAAGGACGGTTACCTGTTTAGGAACGGGAAACTATGTATTCCACAGTCATCGTTACGACTACATATCATATGGGAGTTGCATAGCGGAGGGTTGAGTGGCCACTTCGGTAGAGATAAGACCATTACGTTAGTCGATGACAAATTCTATTGGCCAAAACTTAAGGTTATGGTGGGACAGGTAGTGAGTAGCTGTCGCACGTGCCAGGTGTCTAAGGGTAGTAAAACCAACGTAGGATTATATACACTCTTGCCTATTCCCTCCATGTCTTGGGTAGACGTTAGTATGGATTTTGTATTAGGCCTCCCCGTTACCCTACGCCGTCACGACTCAATTTTTGTAGTTGTGGATAGGTTTTCAAAGATGGCTTATTTCACCCCGTGCAGTAGGACGAATGATGCGTCTCACGTCGCTAAACTTTATTTTAAAGAAGTCGTTAGTCACCGTGGAGTGCCAAAGACCATAGTATCGGATAGGGATGTAAAATTCACTAGTTATTTTTGGAAGACTCTTTGGATATTAATGGGAACGAAATTATTGTTTTCTTCTACCTATCATCCCCAAACTGATGGGCAGACGGAGGTGGTTAATCGGAGCTTAGGAAATTTGTTACGATGTCTTGTGAGTGATCACAAGAGCACTTGAGATCTTCTCCTTCCCCATGCCCAGTTAGCCTACAATAATTCTAAAAATAGGTCTACGGGTCTGTCTCCGAATGAGATTGTCCATGGTATAAGGCTCCTGTGCCGCTTGACTTGGTGTCGTTGCCCCCAACGTACAAGGCAAGTCAGTTTGCACAATCCTTCGCCCAGCACATCCATGATTTACACGCACGTATACGGGCCACCTTGACTACGCAATACGACTCTTATCAAGCGCACGCTAATTTACATAGGAGAGTCTCAGACTTCAAAATTGGCGATCTAGTTTTAGTTCGTTTGGTTCTCGAACGCTTGCCAACTGGCACCGTTAAAAAGTTAGCACAAAGCGCGCCGGCCCTTTTCGGATTATTAAGAAGTTAGGTGACAACGCTTTCGTTTTGGACTTGCCTGCTGATTGGGGTATCTCCCCCATTTTTAATGTTTCGGATTTAACGATGTTTGTGTCACCACCACAAGAGTGATTTCTTTGTCGTCTTCTTCTCCCACTGAAAATTCTCATGGGTTGGGGAGTGGTAGTACGGATGATCTCTCTCTTTCAGTCCCCATAGGTATATCATCGGATGGTCAGTTGCCTTCTTTCCTGCCTACTGCTAATATGTTCCTCAGGTTTCCACGGACGTTTTCCACTCCAGAGATGATACTTGATGTTGAGCCCGTTACCACTGCTGATGGCGACACCCACCGCTTTCTCATCCGTTGGCGTGATCGGCCCCCTTCGGATGACTCTTGGTACTTGAGACGGAGCTACAGAGTTTGGATGTCGCTCTCCTTCACCGCTATTGCTTGGACCACGCAACGGAGATGCGTGCATTTGAGCGGGGGAGGATTGATGGCGCGGCCCCTCCAACACTTCCTGATGGACCGGTTGCCGCGGCGCAACAATTTAAAGATTTGCGACGTCATGACAATGCACGGACGCTAACGGAAAGCTGCGATACAACCTCCGTCCGCGGCGCGCAAAGCTTGCTTAAAGTTTTAATTAGTTTTATTTTAATTGCTTTTAAAAATATGTCTTGTATTAATTTTATTTTCATGTTGGTGTGCTACTAAACATTGGTATGTTTTACCGCCCGGATGGATGAGATTTCATCTCCATCTTGGATGGGTGGATCTCTTTTGTACTCTATTTAAAGGAGGCTATTATGAGGAGTTAAAGGATTGGAAAACGAAAACCTAAACCCCCCTTGAGGAATTTCGGCCACCATGGAGAGAATCCAATAGCCGCCCCCCCCCCCCCCCCCCCCCTCCCTTGGTGTGAAGCCAACCTTGCCTCCTCCATCCCGTTCGGTGCGACCCCGGCGTGGCTTCTACGGTGCGACTCCGTGGAAGAAGGAAGCAGCCTCATTCGGTGTGAAACCGGTGGATCCGTGGAGAGAGTGATTCTCCCACAGTTATCTTGTGTGAAACGCTTTCCGGTTGGGTAATCTCTTTCCTCTTCCTTGTGTGATTCTTCTCCTTAGTTGTGGTGGATTTTTTCGCAAACCGTTTTCTCCGGATCTTTAAATTAATCGCTGCAAGTTTTGAAACGAAATCGCCGTTGCAAGGCTTTTTATTTCCGGATCGGGTGTATCCTATTTGCCTGAGCGGATCTTGGCATATAGCCTTGGTCTTGCTCTCAAAAAGGAGTGGCAACCTTTGTGTTTTCTTGGGGAATATTCCGACTTAAATTTCCGATCGTTGTTTTCGAGTCGACCATTCCTCCTTTGTTGTTTGTGCTGCGTTTTGTGACGAGGAACTATTGTGGGCGATAGGTGCTGTGTAGGTGCGGTAGATCTACGACGTGTTGTGCGTAGGGAGAGCGTTAGCTTCGCGGAGATCTCCATTTCCAGATACCCCTACATCACTTGATCACGCGAAAAATTCCATGGAACATGGAGTGAGCAGGGGTTATCTCAACTAAGGCCAGTCAACCAGCAAACGCATGCAGCACAAGAGTCTTTATTGATTCACAGCAATCTTCTCTACACAGCGAGACATACATGGCGAGACATGCTTCACCAAACAACCACCCAAGGGAAAGCAGAGAACTACAAATACAAGACAAGAGAAACAAGTCGCGCGGGCTCAACCATCAAGCCGTCGGTCTACTGCTGTGGAGTCCGCTCAGTCCACCAGGTCGCCAGACCGCAACCCAAGCCGTGCGGACTACCCCTTTTCCAATGCTAGCTCTAGCCGCCGATCTGCAAGCCGCTTGACCTCGAGGTCGCCTAGCCTCCAGACCGCACACGCTGCGATGCTGAATAGAACAGTCTGCCTGAAGCAGGCGACTTATTGAACCCCGAACCAAGTTGTCAAAGAGAAGACAGTCTGGTCGTTGTCCGCGACTTGCTGTTTTCCGCCTGTTGCTTAACCGCAGAGTCCGCACTGTCCCTGACCGCAATCAGAGCCAAGTCCTGTCTTTCCAGCGCTATCCGCACAACCTGCACAGTATAACCCGGTCAACTCAACCAAACCGCGCGGACACCAAAAAGCAGTCCGCAACAACTTGTGTGGGCTCAAGTTACTATTCACTTACTTCGGTTGGTTCCTTATTTTACTATTCCTGATATGACATAGGTCCTATTCATAGGCACGATGATGAGTGTGGTCACCGCCCTATCCGATAGAATTACCGCCACATCCCGCAGTAAGACATCTCCGCAGTCCGCGGATACATTCCAGTCTGCCGCGCCTGTACAAGATAGCCAGCCCGCCTAGCTTCTCCAAGGCCAGACATAATCGCCAGTCTGCCTTGTCGCCAAAGGCCAAGCCGCCAAGACACCACCAAGGCCGGACAGCAACACCAGTCCGCCTTGTCGCTGAGGGCTAAGCCAAGACCACCACAGCCGGACTCTGCAGCAACAGTCCGCCAATCCGCGAACACAGCACCAGCCCGCTATCCCGAGCCAATAGCCTCGCCATCAAGGCACTTGCCGGACTCAGCGGACACACATCTTCAGTCCGCTAATCCCGAGCCCACGACCTCGCCACCAAGGAAACAGCCGGACTCAGCGGACACGCCGATCCAGTCCGCACATACTGCGGACAGCTCTAGTCTGCATATCCCTGCAGACGACTCCAGTCTGCATACCACAGACTTCTCCAGTCAGCATATCCCACAAACTGCTCCAGTCCACATATCCCAAGTCCACAGTCACGCCAGCAAGGCAGCTGCCGGACTCAGCAGACTCCAGCTCCAGTCCGCACACAGTTGTGGAGACAATCTACAGTCTGCTTCTCCCAAACTCGCAACCAAGGCCCACAGAACTTCTGCTGAGCTTGGTGGACTGAGAAGCAGTCCGCATTCCACTGCATGATCTCCCCGGATTGAGCTAAACATGTACTTGGTTCATACCCAACCAAGTACACACCACTGGCCACAAGGGCCAGTCCGCACTTACTGGCGGACACTGGATCCAGTCCGCCTGTCACGGCGAACTCCAGTATCAGTCCGCACTCACTAGCGGTCTCCGCGGCTTCCACTTGCTGATGCACTAGAGCAAGACCAAGGCAACTGCCAAACCAGTCTGCCGAGCTCCAGTTCTTCAGTCCGCTTTATCTCAGACTCCGCGCATAGAGTTTCTATCCGCCCGGTTACATCCTAGGATCCAACTACCTGCTAAGCACAAGCCGGCCTGGCTAACCACCGCTGCTGTCCGCATAGTCCGCGCGAACAGACCGCCCAGGCCGCTATAAAATAAACCGTCTGCAACATCCCTGCCGACCTAGCAGTCCGCAAACCCTGTCCGTGTAGTCCCCGCGGATAGGTCCAAGTGCTCCATTCACCCACTTTCACTTCAAAAATTTCAACAATCCCTCTTGAAGTGAGAAGTGGTGAATAACTCCAGCAGCTCTCGTAACCTTACACCTGATCCCTCTGATAGCATCTACGAAGAAATGTCCAATACATAGTCCTCGCCCCGCATATCATGGACCATGAGGGAGCCCTCCAGAATCTCCCAAAAGGAGTCATGCTTCCCTTTGCCTTCTTCTTCAGCTTCAACCTCCACTCATGCATCACAGGAGTATCACCAACAACCTTAGGCACAAAATCCCAAGCCTCGTCACCTCTGAGAGTAGTCACCTCCTCAGCCTTGGTGTCAAACACCTCCTTGATTCTAGTAGGGTCATCACAGCCAGAAGGTACTCGCTCGACCTGAGGGCTTGCAAGGAAACATGGGACCAAGTCTGTCGTATTCCCTTCACTATATCGAGCTGGTGGCTTACTGATCCTCTTCGATCTCCGAAGAACCTGATTATGGTTAACCACATCCGCTGCTTATGAACCAGCTCCGTTCCCGGGCAAACCCAGAACAATGCTCCCCTTGCTTCCTAAACAAGACGCCTCCTCACTGGAACCAGAAGTACCTGGAGCAGCGCTCCCCCTGCTTCCTGAACCAGAAGACTCCCCTCTTGAACAAGAACTTCCTGGAACATCACTCCCCCTGCTTCCTGAACCGGAAGCCTCCACCTTTGAGCCAGAAGTACCTGGAGCATCGCTCCCCCTACTTCCTGACCCTGACGTCTTTGCCCCTGAGCTAGAACAACCTGGAGCTCTTGGTGACTCATGCAGCTCCATATGAACCATAGCAGCATCCTCCTTCAGCTCACCATCTTACCTGCTCATCTCTAGCTCCTCATAAGAGCTATCCCAATACGGCGTCAACTCATCAAAGACAACGTCTCTCGACACGATGAGCCTCTTTGTCGCAGGATCCATACACCTCCATCTTCTCCTTTGCTCATCATACCCAACAAAGACTAGATTCATCTTGAGAGTATCCGGAGTGTGTACGTAGCAGGTAGATCCAAACACCCGTAGGTGCTTTACACTGGGCTTCACTCCGAACATCAGCTCATAAGGAGTCTTCACATAGATCAGACTAAGAGGCATCTGATTGATGACATGAGCAGTGCAGGCCATCCCTTCCGCCCAAAGAGCCTTAGGAATGCCTTTACTCTGAAGCCAACACTTGCAGGTCTCCGTTAACCAACGGATCATCCGAGCTGCAATATCGCCTTGCTGTGAAGTATGCCCACAAGAAAGCTCCTTTTGGATCCCTTGCTTCCTGCAAAAGTTTGAGAACTCGGTTGAGCCAAACTCACCACTGATGCTTGTCCTCAACTTCTTGATCCGCAGGCCAAGCTGGCCTTCCACAAGATTCTTGAAATCCACAAACAAGCGCATAATGTTCGACTTCTTCTTCATGAAGTATACCCAAGTATACCTTGAATAGTCATCAACCAATATCAGCATGTACCTGCTGCCTCCAAGACTAGCGGTGACGGTCGGTCCAACCAGAGCACAATGGACAACCTCCAAAGGTGCTTTACATTTAGATTGTGCCTTATCAACCATAAAGTGATAAGCTTCACTTTGCTGACATCCCGCACACCCCTGACCATCGCCATAGGATGACAATCTAGGCAAGCCTCTTATGAGTCTTCTTTCTGCCATTGCTTTCAGCTTGTCCATCCCTGCATGCCCCAGTCTTTCATGCCAGATAGCTACACTATCGCTGGCATTCACCTGATCAGCATCTGAACTTGTTGAAGACGCAACAAAGTTCTTATCCATGTCTCCAACATGAGCTACGTTCGCCGAGAGCAAGACAACCTTGCACTCTTTTCTGAGATGACCATGCTGCTTGCATTTATAGCACCTTGGTTCTTCCTTCCTCTTCCCATCACGCCTAGGAGAAATACTCCTCTCTTGCTGATATGAAGTAGAAGGACCATCCTCTGCAGCAACCTTCACCTCCTTCCTGAACAACCCATCAAGGGAAGTCCAAACCTCTGCAGCTGACCGACATCAACTGATGTGGTCCAAGAGCTCCGATGAGATCACCTGCTTAAGAATAGACTCCGCTTTCGTATTTGTCTCCTTCCAAGATCTCATCTCTTTAGCATTATCAGTAGTAGCCTCTTGTCTTTCTGCTCCGCATACAACCTCCCAAAGGTCCTCGCCAAGAAGAAAGCTCTCCAAACAGGACTTCCACCTATCAAAGTTCGTCTCTATAAGGAGATCAATTCCAAGACAACTTGCATCTTCCACTGCCATGGTTCTACCACGGGTTCCCTCTTCAAAGAGTAACAACCACTTCAGTTGATCACTGCTTATCCACTTCAGTCCAGCTCTGATACCATGTTAAAATTTAACAACCTAGCACTACTACCACGTTGAATTTTATCTAGGTGGTCAACAAGATAGCCTGATGCCAAATTAATATTCTCAGCACTATCAAGATCACACCTTGATCACGCGAAAAATTTCCTGGAACCTGGAGTGAGCAGGGGTTATCAGAACTAAGTCCAGTTAACCAGCAAACACATGCAGCACAAGAGTCTTTATTGATTCACAGCAATCTTCTTTACACAGTGAGACATACATGGCGAGACATGCTTCACTAAACAACCACCCAAGGGAAAGCAGAGAACTACAAATACAAGATAAGAGAAACAAGCCGCGCGGACTCAACCACAAAGCCGTCGATCTACTGCTATGGAGTCCGCTCAGTCCGCCAGGTCACCAGACCGCAACCCAAGCCGCGCGGACTACCCCTTATTCCAATGCTAGCTCTAGCCGCCGATCTGCAAGCCTCCAGACCGCGAGGTCACCTAGCCGCCAGACCGCACACGCTGCAATGCCGAATAGAATAGTCTGCCTGAAGCAGGCGACTTATTGAACCCCGAACCAAGTTTCTAAAGAGAATACCATCTGGTCGCTATCCGCGACCTGCTATTTTCCGCCTGTTGCTTAACCGTAAATTCCGCACTGTCCCTAACCGTAATCAGAGCCAAGTTCTGGCTTTCCAACACTATCCGCACAACCTACACAGCACAACCCATTCAACTCAACCAAACTGCGCGAACACCAAAAAGCAGTCCACAACAACTTGTGCGGGCTCAAGTTACTGTTCACTTACTTCGGTTGGTTCCTTAGGTTACTATTCCTGATGTGACATGGGTCCTATTTATAGGCACGATGATGAGTGTGGTCACCGCCCTATCCGATAGGATTACCGCCACATCCCGCAGCAAGACATCTCCGCAGTCCGCGGATACATTACAGTCTGTCGCGCCTGTGCAAGATAGCCAGCCTGCCGAGCTTCTCCAAGGCCAGACACAATCGCCAGTCCACCTTGTCGCCAAAGGCCAAGCCTCCAAGACACCACCAAGGCCGGACAGCAACACCAGTCCGCCTTTTCGCGGAGGGCCAAGCCAAGATCACCACAACCGGACTCTGTAGCAACAGTCCGCCAATCCGCGGACACGACACCAGCCCCCTTATCCCTAGCCAACAACCTCGCCATCAAGGCACCTGCCGGACTCAGTGCACACACAGCTTCAGTCTGCTAATCCTGAGCCCACGGCCTCGCCACCAAGGCAACAGCCGGACTCAGCGGACACGCCGATCCAGTCCGCACATACTGCGGACAGCTCTAGTCTTCATATCCCTGCAGACGACTCCAGTCTGCATACCACAGACTTCTCCAGTCCGCATATCCCGCAGACTGCTCCAGTCCGCATATCACAAGTCCACAATCAGGCCAGCAAGGCAGCTGCCGGACTCAGCGGACTCCAGCTCCAGTCCGCACACAGTTGCGGACACAATCTCCAGTCCTCTTCTCCCAAACTCGCAACCAAGGCCCATAACACTTCTATCGAGCTTGGTGGACTGAGAAGCAGTCTGCATTCCACCGCGCGATCTCCCCGAACTGAGCCAAACATGGACTTGGTTCAGGCCCAACCAAGTCCACACCACTGGCCACAAGGGCCAGTCCGCACTTACTGGCGGACACTGGATCCAGTCTGCCTGTCCAGGCGAACTCCAGTATCAGTCCGCACTGACTGGCGGTCTCCGCGGATTCCACTTGCCGCTGCACCAGAGTAACACCAAGGCAACTGCCGAGCTCCAGTTCTTCAGTCCGCTTCATGCTGGACTCCGCGGATAGAGTTTCTATCCGCCCGGTTACATCTTGTGATCTAACTGCCTGCGGAGCACAAGCCGGTCTGGCTAACCGCCGCTGCTGTCCGCGTAGTCTGCGCAAACAGACCGCCCAGACCGCTACAGAACAAACTGTCTGCAACATCCCTGCCGACCTAGCAGTCCATCAACCCTGTCCGCGTAGTCCGCGCGGATAGGTTCAGGTGCTACATTCACCCACTTTCACTTCAAAAATTTCAATAGTTTAGTTATGTTGTTGAAATGTCAAAGAAATGCAAAAGATATAGATAAGAAGGAAGTTATTACACCTTGCACTTTACCAGTGTGATGAAACGGGAAATATTATGTTAACACATGTATTTATTTTACATAGATATCCATTTGGATATCAGTAGTTTGTTGGGCCTTTAAAAGGCCTAAAGTCCTGTAAAAGGGAATAATATCCTCTTTAAATTCAAGATGTAGACTCATATCGTATCCGGGTTTTGTTGGATACTACTCTCCACCATTTATACTCTTTTTTATTTTCTAACAAGGTATCAAAGCCAGGTTGAGTTGGTGGTCGATCTTGCTATGGAGACTTTGAGCAACCCAAAGTTTAATCATGTCGAAAAGAGGAGCCGAAAAATACGGATTCCTCGGTAGCTCGTATGGGTTTGTTCTTCTCTCATAGTTCTTCTTAGCAAGGTCGCTCGTCGGTTGTTTGGTTATGTTGTGGAAATGTGGCGTGGAGTGCATATTCAAGCAAAACCATGATGAGAGGGACTAACAAAAGGCGGAATATCCCCGATGGCTCATATGTGATTTGTCCCACGTCGCCTACCTGATAATTACCGCCTACCTCCTCCAAAAAGATCCATCAAAAGCCAAGGAGACATTAGTCGTCCATGTATATCCAGAAGTTTATCTAGCATGTAAATAAAAACCTGAAACAAAACTATCTACAATCTGTTAGTACTATATGTGTGAATACTTGATGTTCGCCTTCAGCTTAATGGGGCGATGTTGGCATAAGTTGAAGTGGCAGCTGGACAAATAATCAAGTATCAAAGGCAAGGAAAGCAGACGACAAAGCAGGTGTCATACCACCATCAAATATAATGCAAATTGTTGAAAATTGTGAAGTGGAAGTGGTTGATGGGCAGGCAGAGCGGCCTGAGCGGACATAGTCGACGGACTGGGCGGACTGCTGTTATGCGGTCTGGTGTTAGGTCTAGTGGAAGCTGGCTGTTCTTCTGTGTGGCTTGTGCAGACTAAGTTCGCGGCCTGGGCGGACTGTTATCTGCGGATAGGGCGTTGGTTGTCTTGCTGGTTTAGCCAAGGACCGCCCTGAGCAGATAAAAGTTCGCGGACTGGTGTATGTTGCTCAGTGACCGTGTTGCAAGCTAGTGTTATCCGGCGGATTGGGTCCTGTCCACGGGAGGCTTGCGGACTGACGTGTCCGCGGTTTTCGTTGTTGCGGACTGCCTTAGAGTTTGGCTGTGGCCTTGCCGAGCTCTGGTAGTACAACACTGCTGTTGCTGTGGCGGACTGGTGTGCGGAGTCTGGCAGATGGTCATTGCGTTGGACAGTTGTGCGAGGTTCTTGCGGACTCTGCCTTAACTCAGGAGGAGTGTGGCGACCTGCTTGATGGTTGGCGGACGAGATTTTGTCTGTCATACTCGCGTTAGGCCCTTTGGTACTTTACTGGACTTGGTCACATTCTGTGACAATTCCAGTGTGTCCGCTGTATCCGTCAAATCCGCTGTTGACCGGGCGGACTATTGCTAACCCTGCCTTTGGTCGTGGACTTGTGGCGGATGGAGGCTTTGGTCTTGTTCTATGTGGACTGCCTTTGGTATGTGCGGACAGTCACTGAAGGGGGATGCTGTCCTGCGGTGTTGCGAGCTTTGCGGGCTGGTGCCTTGTCTGCATAGCTTGGGCGGACTGATGAGAGTTCGCCCAAAGGTGCCTTGCTCCTAGCGGTTTCTTCCTTGGTTTCCGGCTAAGTCTTTGCGGACTCAGCGGATGGAGGTTTTGCTAGTGCGCGGGTTGGGGTGGTGATTCTATCCACTAGGGCGGTGACCACATTCCTCACCTCGCATATAAATAGAACCCCCTGGCGCATCTATAGTAACTGAGTGAATAATAAGTGGGGCTTGGGCAAATTGCTGCGGTCTGCATTTTTCTGTCCGCACGGGTCGAGTAGAGCTGACGGGTGCTTTGTGCAGGTCACGCAGGTAGGTTCAAGGAGCTAGGAGTTTGGCTTTGACTTCTGTCAAGTACTTGGAAGTGTGCGGTCTCTGCGGTCTCAGCAGGTCGCTCTGCGGCTTGTCAGTTCTCTGCTTCAATGTTTGCAAGTTCCAATAACCTGTCCGCCAGTTTCAGGAGGGTAGGCGGGCTGTGCTTCAGTTCCTCGGTAGTAGGCGAATAACGGTGTGTCTGTGCGGTCTCGCGGCTTCGGCGGACTCCGTGTCTCTTCGGCGTGTTGCAGCTTCAGCTCGGGTGGGTTCGGCGGACTTGGCGACTTCGGCGGTCTCGACGGTTTCCAGTGCTGTCCGCCCGGCTTATTTTTGGTGCTTTCTGTTATAGCTTGTGTACTAGAGAAATCTTGTCTCGCTACGTATACCTCGCCTTGTAAAGAAGTGTAATGAATAAAATATCTGCTTGTGCTTTCATTGGTTGTTGGTGTTAACCTTATTCCTTGGTTTTCCGCTTGATCAAAGTGTGAACTAGGTAGTGCCGGGAATATTAATTTGGGGCTTGGGCTATCTTGCTGACCACTTTGAGAAATTTAACATGGTATCAGAGGGAGGTTCAGTTGCTTGAGCGGTGTTCAACCAGTATTGTTACTCTGTGCTTGAGTGGTGATCAACCTGTGTTGGTGCTCTGAGCTTCTGAAAGGTTGCTACCCAACAATTGTTGCAATGGAAGGGAGTTATGCAAGAGGTCTTGACATTGAACTCTTAACGCCGACTAACTTCAAGAAGTGGAAGTCGTGCATGAAGAGTTATCTTCTTGGTAAGGAGCTATGGGAGGTCGTCGGTGGTGACGACAGACAGGAAGTGACTACTGTGTTTGGTACTGCTGAGCAGGTTAGGTTCTGGAGAAAAACAAATGCTAAGGCAGAGTTTGTTCTCAAGAGAGCCATTTCACCAGAACTGTTTGATCACATCATTGGATGTGAGTCGGCTGCTGATATCTGGACAACCATTGATGAGTTGTTCAATAGGAAGAATGTGGCTCGACTTCAGTTTCTGGAGAATGAGTTGGCCAGGATAACTCAAGGAGACTTGTCCATCTCTAAATACTTCTTGAAGATGAAGAGTTTGTGTGCAGAGATTTCAGCTCTTGATCCTGATGAGCCTATCTCTGAGGCTAAGTTGAAAAGACACGTTATATGCGGCTTGCAGAAGGAGTATGTTGCCTTTGTGACATCAGTTCAAGGTTGGGCTACTCAACCATCTTTGCTGGAGCTTGAGAATCTGCTTGCTTCACAGGAAAGCTTGGCAAGGCAAATGGCTGGAGTGACTGTCTCTGAGGAGAGCAATGAAGCACTCTTCACGGGTAAGAAGAAGAAGAGATGGGAAGGGAAGAAGAAGCAGGTCGCTGGTGAGAAAGATCCTTCAACGTCTTATCATCCGGAGAGGAGCAAAGCTAGTAAGGACTGGAAGAAGAACTTGAAGTGCTACAGGTGTCATCGGCGAGTGCACTTCAAGCGGGACTGCAAGGTCAATCTGCAGCCTGGGTATGCTGCAAGAAAGGAGGAAGCTTGCTCTAGGAGTGAGGAAGCAGAATGGGGCGGAGCCTTCATGACGGGCACTTGTGTCTGTGCCTTGTCTGCTGAGGACTTCAATGGTGAATGGATCGTGGACTCCGGGTGTGGTCATCACCTCACCGGAGACAAATCGAAGTTCTCCTCCATGCAAGCATACTCAGGTAATGAAGCTATTATCACTGTTGATAATACTGTTTATGCAGTAGAGAAAGAGGGGGTTGTATCTTTGGGTAGTGATCAGGGGCCACTCACATTAAGGAGTGTGTATCACGTACCGGGTATGAAGAAGAACCTCTACTCTGTGACCAATGCGGTAGATGCTGGTTATCATGTTCTGTTTGGGCCAACAGACGTGAAGTTCCTTCGCAATGTATCAACGGTTAAGGCTGATGTTGCTCATGTAGGAAGGAGGGTTAAGAACTTGTTTGTTTTTGCAACCAATTCTTATGTTGATCGAATGAGATCCAACGATAGCACTGCTATCTGGCATGAGAGGCTGGGGCATGTAGGAATGGACAAGCTGAAGGCTATGGCAAGTAGAAGTATGGTGAGAGGTTTACCTAAGTTGTCCTCCTTTGGTGACGGACATGTTTGCGCGGGATGTCAATACGGTAAGGCACATCGTCTTCCATTTGATAAATCACAAACAAGGAGCAAGCAACCATTGGAGTGCATTCATGGCGACTTGATGGGACCAACGGTCACTACCAGCCTTGGTGGAAGCAGATACATGCTTGTCCTGATTGATGACTACTCAAGGTATACTTGGGTTTACTTCTTGAAGGAGAAGTCAGAAGCCTTCCGATTGTTTGTAGAGTTCAAGGAGTGGTGGAAGGCTGGCTTGGCTTGCGGATCAAGAAGCTTAGAACAGACAACGGTGGTGAGTTTATCTCCTCCGAATTTTCTAACTTCTGCAGGAAGCACGGGATCCAACGAGAGCTCACTTGTGCTCACACTACACAACAAAATGGAGTTGCGGAGCAGAAGATCCATCATTTGACGGAGACTTGCAAATGTTGTCTTCATGCGAAAGACATTCCAAGGTCCTTCTGGGTGGAGGGGATGTCTTGTGCTTCTTATGTCATCAACATGATGCCGCTTAGCCCGATCAACATGAAGACTCCTTTTGAGTTGTTGCTGAAGGAGAAGCCGAGTGTGGGACACCTTCGGGTGTTCGGTTCAACCTGCTATGTGCATGTCCCGGATGCTTCATGGACTAAGCTGGATGCAAAGGCAAGGAAGCTTGTCTTTGTTGGCTACGATGAGCGGAAGAAGGGATGAAAATGCATGGACCCTGCGACGAAGAAGTTCGTTGTGTCAAGAGACGTTGTCTTTGACGAGCTGACGTCGTATGGAGGTGGCTCGGTTGAGCTAACCAGAAGCAAGGTTGATGAAGAACCAACGGTGGCTGCTGAAGGCTTGGAAGAGGAGCTTGTTGTTTCACCAGCAGCTCCTGTTGCTTCAAACTCCGAGGCTGATCCTTCTGGCTCGGGAAGTAGGGGGAGCTCTGCTCAAAGCTTGCCCCAAGTAGGAGTTGAGCCTGAAGAAGCAACGGAGGCAGTAAGCAAGGAGCCGACCCTTCGGAGATCGAAGAGGGTTATTAAGCCACCGACTCGGTACTGTGATGGGAATGCAGTGAGCTTTGTCTCCTGCTTCTTTGCAGGTCCTCTGGATGAGTGAGAGCCTGCAAACTTCAATGAGGCCACTGGAGTTAAGGAGTGGGAAGATGGCATGAAGGAAGAGATTGCTGCTCTTAAGAAGAATGAAACCTGGGATCTTGTGCCCAAGTTTGATGACATTACTCTGGTTACTTGCAAGTGGGTATATAAGTTGAAGAAGAAGGCTGATGGGAGCATTGATAGGTTCAAATCTCGCCTGATTGCTCGAGGATTCTCACAACAGTATGGAGAAGACTATGAGGAGACATTTAGTCTAGTTGCGAAGATGACTTCAGTTAGAGTGGTGATCGCCTTGGCCGCTAGCAAGGGATGGAGGTTATGACAACTCGATGTGAAGAATGCCTTTCTTTACGGAGAGATTGACAAGGACATCTTCATGAATCAGCCACTTGGTTTTGTTTTTAAAGATCATCTGGACTATGTCTGCAAGCTCAGGAAGGCTCTCTATGGGTTGAAGCAAGCTCCTAGAGCTTGGTATAGGAAGATAACAGAATATTTGCAATTCTGCGGGTATCTTGCCTCTAACTCGGATTCTAGCATGTTCGTCAAGAAGAAGGGGGATCTGCAAGTCTTGCTACTACTGTATGTGGATGACATGATCATCACAGGGAATTCAGAGGAGGAAGTAGCAAGGCTGGGGTTGAGCTTGCTATACGCTTCGAGATAAAAGACTTGGGAGAGCTTCATCACTTTCCCGTTCTTGAAGTGGAGAGAAAGAAGAGCGGTATACTCATTTGCCAAAGAGGTTATGCAGATCGCATTGTGAAGCGGTTCGGCATGGGCGAAGGAAAGAGTTGATCTACTCCACTGGAACATGGGTTGAAGCTTCGATGAGATGAGGGAAGGGTTCTTCCTGATCCCCTGGTGTTCAGAGCTCTTGTTGGGAGCTTGATCTACCTAACGATTATAAGGCCAGACATTTCTTACGCTGTTGGCCGAGTAAGTCGGTTTATGGCTGAAACAAGGAAATCTCATCTAGTGGCGGCAAAGAATATTTTGAAGTATGTCAAGACAACTTCTGACATAGGACTTCTCTATAAAAGGGACTCGGATTTTGTCATGCTTGGGTACATGGATGCTGACTATGGCGGTGATTCGGATGATCGTAGGTCAACTTCAGGTTGTGTTCACTTGCGGTTTAGCTAGCATCTCGTGGTGTAGCAAGAAGCAGGACTCGGTGTCCGTCTCAACTACGGAGGCAGAGTATAAGGCTTTGGCCTTGGCTGCTCGGGAAGCCATCTGGTTGAGAATGCTTATAGAGGATGTGCATGAAGGAGTGCAAGGGCCAAATTTACTCCGGGGTGACAATGAGAGTGCTCTCAAGCTGGTAAACAATCTAGTGTGTCACGCTAGGACCAAGCATATTGAGATCGATCACCACTTCATAAGGGAGAAAGTGTTGGAGGGATCTCTTTTGGTCGGGCATGTTCGGAGTGAAGATAATCTTGCTGACATCTTTACGAAGCCACTGTCGAAGGGGCCTTTTGAGTTGTTGCGCAGCTTGCTGGGCTTGATCACCACTTCTCACTTCAAGGGGGAGTGTTGAAAATTATGAAGTGGAAGTGGTTGATGGGTAGGCCGGGCGGCCTGAGCGGACATAGTCGGCGGACTGGGTGGACTGCTGTTATGCGGCCTGGTGTTAGGTCTAGTGGAAGCTGGCTGTTCTTCTGTGCGGCTTGTGCGGACTAAGTTCGCGGCCTGGGAGGACTGTTATCTGCGGATAGGGCGTTGGCTGTCTTGCTGGTTTAGCCAATGAGCGCCCTGAGCGGATAAAGGTTCGCGGACTGGTGTATGTTGCTCAGTGGCCATGTTGCAAGCTAGTGTTATCCGGCGGATTGGGTCCTGTCCGCGGGAGGCTTGCGGACTGACGTGTCCGCGGTGTTCGCTGTTGCGGACTGCCTTAGAGTTTGGTTGTGGCCTTGCCAAGCTTTGGTAGTACAACACTGTTGTTGCTGTGGCGGACTGGTGTGTGGAGTCCGGCAGATGGCCATTGCGTTGGACAGTTGTGCGAGGTTCTTGCGGACTCTTCCTTAACTCAGGTGGAGTGTGGCGACCTGCTTGATGGTTGGCAGACGGGATTTTGTCCAGCGTACTCGCGTTAGGCCCTTTGGTGCTTTACTGGACTTGGTCACATTCTGTGACAAGTCCAGTGTGTCCGTTGTATCCGCCAAGTCCGCTGTTGACCGGGCGGACTGTTGCTAACCCTGCCTTTGGTCGTGGACTTGTGGAGGATGGAGGCTTTGGTCTTGTTCTATGCGGACTGCCTTTGGTATGTGCGGACAGTCACTGAAGGGGGATGCTGTCCTGCGGTGTTGCGGGCTTTGCGGGCTTGTGCCTTGTTCGCATAGCTTGGGCGGACTGATGAGAGTTCGCCCAAAGGTGCCTTGCTCCTGGTGGTTTCCTCCTTGGTTTCCGGCTAAGTCTTTGCGGCCTCAGCGGACGGAGGTTTTGCTAGCGCGCGGGCTGGGGTGGTGATTCTATCCACTAGGGCGTTGACCACACTCCTCACCTCGCCTATAAATAGAACCCCCCCGGCATATCTACAGTAACTGAGTGAACAGCAAGTGGGGCTTGGGCAAATTGCTGCGGTATGCGTTTTTCTATCCGCATGGGTTGAGTAGAGCTGACGGGTGCTTTGTGCAGGTCGCGCGGGTAGCATCAAGGAGCCAGGAGTTTGGCTTTGACTTATGTCAAGTACTTGGAAGTGTGCGGTCTCAGCAGGTCGCTCTGCGGCTTGTCAGTTCTCTGCTTCAATGTTTGCAAGTTCCAATAACCTGTCCGCCAGTTTCAGGCGGGTAGGCGGGTTGTGCTTTAGTTCCTCGGCAGTAGGCGAATAACGGTGTGTCCGCGCGGCCTCGCGGCTTCGGCGGACTCCATGTCTATTCGGCGTGTTTTAGCTTCAGCTCGGGCGGGTTCGGCGGACTTGGCGACTTCGGCGGTCTCGGCGGTTTGCAGTGCTGTCCGCCCGACTTGTTTTTGGTGCTTTCTGTTATAGCTTGTGTACTAGCGAAATCATGTCTCGCTACGTATACCTCGCCTTGTAAAGAAGTGTAATGAATAAAAGATCTGTTTGTGCTTCCATTGGTTGTTGTTGTTAACCTTGTTCCTTGGTTTTCCGCTTGATCAAAGTGTGAACTGGGTAGTGCCGAGAATATTAATTTGGGGCTTGGGCTATCTTGCTGACCACTTTGAGAAAATTTAACACAAATAACACGGATAAGAAGGAATCTACTACAGCTTAAACTTTAGCTGTGTGATGACACAGAAATGATTATATTAACACCTGTATTTCTTTTATATAGATATCTATTTGGATATCAGTAGTTTGTTAGGCCTATAAAAGGCCCAAAGCCATGTAAAAGAGAATAATATACTCTCTAAATACAAGATGTAGACTTGTATCATATTCGGGTTCCTTCGATATTACTCTCCTCCGCTTATACTCCTTTTTTTCTAAAATTGTATTAGATTCAGGTTGAGTTGGTGGTCAATCTTGCCATGGAGACTTCGAGAAACTCAAAGTTCAACGAGTGTATCTCAAAAAGAGGGAGTGAAAAATACGGATTCCCCGGTAGCTCGTACGGATTTGTTTTTCTCTCATAGTTTTACTTAGCAAGGTCGCAAGTAGGTTGTTTCATTATGTTGTGGAGATGTCATGTGAAGTGCAGATTTAAGCAAGATCATGACGAGAGGGACCGACAGAAAGCAGAATATCCTCAATGGCTCGTATGTGATTTGTCTCACGTCACCTTCCCGGCAACGACCGCCTACCTCCTCCAAAAAGCTCAATCAAAAGCCAAGGAGACAATAGTCGTACATGTACATCCAGAAGTTTATTTAGCATGTAAATGAAAACCTGAAACAAAACTATCTACAAACAGTTAGTACTATGTATGTGAATACTTGATGGACTCCTTCAGCTTAAATGGGCAATGTTGGCATAAGCTGAAGTGGCATCTGGATAAATAATCAAGTAGCAAAGTCAAGCGGACGACAAAGCAGTTGTAATACCACCATCGAAGAAAAGGAAAAAGATACCGATAAGAAGGAAGTTACAACACATTGCACTTTACCAGTGTGATGACACGAAAAAGATTATATTAACACTTGTATTTCTTTTACATAGATATCCATTTGGATATCAGAAATTTCTTGGGCCTATAAAATGCCCAAATCCATGTAAAAGAAAATAATATACTCTCTAAATACAAGGTGTAAATTTATATCATATTCGGGTTTCGTTGCATACTAATCTCCTACGATTATACTCTTTTTATTTTCTAATATGGTATCAGAGCCAGGTTGAGTTGGACAATCTTGCCATGGAGACCTTGAGAAACTCAAAGTTCAACGAGTCTATATTAACACCCCAAATCTCCAAATTGGGTTCAGGTTGGGCAACACGGCCTGGGACACGGGCGTGTCCCACACCGTGTCCTGCTCTGTATGGCTGAGCAGTCTGTCGAGTGCTCGACGAAATGCACTCGACGAGTTCTCGAGAGGGAACACGCCCTGCGACAAGGGCGTGTCCTCCTCTGGTTCGTCAACCTCCACTCGAGTAATTGTGCTCGACGATCCTCGAGTGGGGACCACGGCCTGTGACACGGGCATGTCACATGTGACACGGGCGTGTCACATGGTCGTGTCCTTCTCTGGATTTGGCCAAGGAATTGAGGCCTTGTGAACACGGGCAGGACACAGGTCTGTCTCTGGGCACACGGCCTGTGACATGGGCGTGTCACATGGCCGTGTCCTGTTCGAGTTGAATCGGTTGTGTGCCGTCTGTGGTACACGGCCACGGAGACAGGTATATCTGAAGGTGTGTCAGGGCACACGGCCTGTGACACGGGCGTGTCACATGGCCATGTCCTGCTCTGGGTAAGTCGGTTGTGTGCCGCTTAAGGTACACGGCCTGTGGCACGGGCATGTCGCAGGCCGTGTCAGCCCAAAATTAGACATGGGTGGGCGATTTGTGCCCGTTCATTTCCTTCATCTGGAATCTGATGGTCCAGGCTTCTCCCTGCTGCTTTAAGGCCGTAATTGAGAAGATGAGTCTCATTTTACCTTGGGCCACTCTCTTTCTAAAAGAGCTAGAGAGAAGGGAGAGCAAGGAGGAGGAGGAGAATGGAGTCGACCACTGGTGGAGCTTCAGTGTTCCGAATCGAGATCCGAGGCCAGATTTGTGGAAGCAAGGCCGTTGCGGTGCTTTCCAACCGGCTAGAATTTCATGGCTCCAAAGAGGTCGGCAAGAGTAACGATCTTTCTTCTTGAACATGTGAAGTCCTTCTTTTGGCATGTGCATGGATTTCCCCACCAGAGGGTGTATTGCGAAGGGATTTTCTTGGGTTGACTCTTGGAATCTCCAATAGTCTTGCATATAGATCCAGAAATGTGTAGTACAGAATAGGCATGTTGTGTGAAGCCCATCTGGACAGGTTGGTCTGGATTGGTGATATTTCATTTGCACACCGGAGAAGACTCCGTGGTTAAACGTGTAGTTTCTGGAGTCGATGGGTTGAACCTGTGAAGGGCAGTAGCAGGAAGTACTTGAGTGGTAGTCCAGGAAAATACCCTTGTGATTCTTGTGCTGTCTGTTATGGCAAGACCAATTTTCTGGCACTGCAGGATGCTGCAGGGTTTGTGCGGAGTTGGGTGCAGAAAGTGAGTTCTGCGGAACCCGCTAAGCGATCGTGAGAGACGCTAGCATGAACTCCCCTTGTGGATTGTTAAGTCAGTCCTTGGTAGACATTGTGGCTCTTGTGAAGCCAGTCCGTGGTGGACAAGGCAATCCATGGTTGACAGTGTGGCTATTGTGAAGCCAGTCCTTGGTGAACAGTATGGCTATTGTGAGCTTGATGAGCTCTTGAAAAGGTCTTGTGTCGAACAGGAAAGGTGAAACCGACCCGTGCCTTAGATTTGGCCTCGAGTACGTTGGTATTCGGTGATGGCAAGGCAACTTGAGCAATGGAGGGTGGTTGATTCGTACCTGCGTTATGTGTGTCCGACTTGAAGACCTGAAAGTGCGGTCAGTTGGAGCGCATAATGAGAGTCTTAGGCCTAGGCGCCGGAAGGACTAAATGCTCAATTTTACCGTCGGGTTTCAGACCTGGAACGGTGGTGGTACCCTGGTTCATCGGTACACCATGAATCTGCCCTGAGTGCACGGATCGTCGGGTTGCGTGGCTGACGATTGTGATGGATTGTTTGTGTGTGAGAGCACAATGTGTGATATATATACCTATGAATTGCTATGCCTACAGGGAAGGAATACCGCTGCCCCGGGAAAGGGGTAGGGTCATTATAAATTGGTTAGCCGAATGCTGACCGTTGCCTTGTTTGCCACTGTTTGGTGGGTTGTTCTTGTGCAGGTGCTGGAGAGCCGAGCGGAACACATAAGGGCTGAAGTCCCTGCTGCTGCTGCTAGCCCTTGAAGGCTAAGCAAAGACTGTTGTGTTTTGCTCATTTGTGGCCGGCGTGCGCGCTGATGTTTCGTAAATAGTAACTGTAAGGGCATAAGGTCAAATGATGTTGTATTTGTTGTACATTCCTATGAGATTTTATATATAAATGTGGGTGTTTCTATATATAGTGGACATTCATTGTTGGAGTTCTATATTTTTGTTAAAGTCTTCCGCTAGCATGCTCTGAGTTAGGGTGCGATTATGATTTGGTATTAACCTGTAACTTCCCCGCCTGTTTTGTGACATATGGTGTGGGGCCCCGGTCAGACCTTCTATTATATGCTATATGAACGGATTGAGACGTTATATTTTGGTATCAGTCTGTCTCGGTCTTTCCCTTTCGAATTCGTGATCGAATTCTTTTGTGGGGTGGCGAGCACGTGTAAGTGCGAACCGCGTTAACACTAATGAACTCTTGAATGTCCACGTCCACTTAGGAATGCAAATACACTTGTCTGAGCAAATTGCGCGTTCCTATATTGTTGTTATTACTTGTGTGTGGTTGTTAATATGTGTCTTATTCACCTATAGGTGACTCGTAGTGGTACTGGGTAGTCGAAGCCACAGCATTCTGATGAGACTACGACACCAGCTGAGGTGCCTACACCTCCCCCTTCTGCGGAAACCGTCTGCTTAGTTGCTGAGGCGTTGTTTGTAATGTTTCAAGCACAGCCTGGTAGGCAAGCGCAGCCGGGAGTGGTGTTAGAACAAGTTGGTGGAAGGCCAGAACCTGTTGTGGCTGTTTATGCACGAGCAACTGAACGGTAGTTGAAGCAGTTCATAAGTTTCAATCCCCCTACATTCACGGGTGTGGGATCCCCAAAGCAGGCGGAGGATTGGTTGTCGCGCGTCAAGCGTATATTGACGGCGATCAGGACTGAGGAAGATAAGGTCACCTTGGCCACCTTTTTATTGTAAGGAGAGGTTCGGCTATGGTGGGACGAGAACGAGTTACACCACTTAGCGGGCAGGCAGTTAACACAAGTCTCGATTGAGGAGTTCTCGCGACTAATCCTGCCAAAGCACCTACCAGCGACACAACGCATTGCCATGGAAAATGAGTTCCGACGACTAATGCAAGGAGAAAGTAGTGTGGAGACTTACCTGCATGAGTTCACGAGGTTGGGACGTTAAGCGGGTTCTATCATCGTCGATGAGCAGCGGAAAACCAATAGGTTCTACGAAGGATTGCGGGATGAGTTGCAATTCCTACTCTCGAGTTCGGTGGACTAAGGGTTCCAGGCGTTGGTTGATACTGTGTGTGCGTTGGATAAGGATATGAAGCGGGTGCAAGGGAAAAGGGCCTTGGCTGTGACAAAGTCAGAGTTTAGAGCGCCCCGACCTGGGAAATCATATTATCAAAAGAAATGGGGCAAGAGATCCATACCTTCTGGGCAAGATCCTTCAACAGTTATGTCGGGGGCCACTTCGAGGCCAAAGACTCGTACCTGCTTTACATGTGGAAGAGTGGGGCACATAGCCCGTGACTGTCGGGTTGCTCCACCAATGGGTGAAAAGAAGACGGGAGCGTCTTATGCTGAGAACGGAAAGGCAGTGGTGGAGTCCTCTGCATCCCAAGCGCGGCCCCGAGTCTATAACCTTGGCCAGCAAGAGGCCATAAATCAAAGTGACATCGTCACTGGTACGAGTTAAGTTATTGATTGTGTTTCTTATTGCATGTTTTGTATGTGGCTTGTGTGTGATGTGGTTGCTACAGGCTTTGTTATGATTCAGAACACACTGGCGAGAGCACTATTTGATACGGGTGTTTCGCATTCATTTCTGTCTAAGGACTTTGTAATTCAGATTGGAGTACCTAGTCATGTGAAGACAGAGAGCGTAAGGGTATTATTACCGAATGGTTGTTTGATGCTTGCGGTAGGGCTTGCGATGTGGCGGTGCAAATTGGAAGTCGGGATTTCTATTTGAATGCATTTGTGCTGCCGATATCGGAATTTGATGTGATCTTTGGTATGGACTCGCTCGCGGAGCAGCGTGCCTGTATTGATTGTAATTCAAAAGAGAGCACACTGGGCCAAAATACCGAGCTTGAGACTAAGTTCGCTGGTATGCGAGGACTGAGCGGGACCTTGATGTCTGCACTCTAAGTCGTCAATGCTGTTTGGAAGGGCCCGGAGTTATTCTTCGCGCTGATTCAGGCTGTTGAGCCAATGACCAATGTGAGTGATGTTCCGATTATATCAGAGTTTGCGGATGTGTTTCCTAAGGATCTTCCTGGGCTACCACCCCAGCGGGAGATCGACTTAACGATAGAGGTGGTGTCAGGTGCGAAACATGTGGCCCGTTCGGCATATCGCGTCGCGCCAAAGGAAATGGCTGAATCGAAAGTCCAATTGCAAGAGTTGCTAGAGCAGGGATATATATGCCCAAGTATGTCACCTTGGAGTGCACCTGTTCTGTTTGTGAAAAAGAAGGACGGTGGTTTGCAGTTGTGTATTGATTATCGTGAATTGAATAAGCTGATAGAGAAGAACAAGTAACTGATTCCACGGATAGATGAATTGTTCGATCAGCTAGTGGGATCAACCGTCTATTCCAAATTAGATTTAAAATCTGGATATTACCAGTTGAGGATTCGGGAAGGTGACATTCCCAAGACCGCATTTGGAACACACTACGGTCATTATGAGTTCACAGTAATGTCGTTTGGGCTATGTAATGCTCCATCGGTGTTCATGTACCTAATGCACCGAACGTTCCGAGTGTACATGGTCTTGTTCGTGATTGTATTCATTGATGATATCTTAGTGTACTCTCAATCGAAAGCTGATCATGTTAACCACTTGTGGATGGTGTTACATACCTTGCGAAAGAATAAGTTATATACCAAGTTCTCAAAGTGTGAGTTTTGGCTGTCTTTGGTGGCTTTTCTTGGCCATGTGGTAACTGGAGAGGGCATAATGGTGGATCCGTCAAAGATAAAAGCCATACAGGAGTGGCCGGTGTTGTCTTCGGTGGCCGAGGTCAGGAGTTTCCTTGGACTGGTAGGCTACTACAGACATTTTGTGGAAAACTTCTCGCAGATCGCTTTGCCTCTGGCCACACTGACGAGAAAGGATCAGAAGTTCGTTTGGACGCCAGAGTACGTGCGAGCTTTTGAAGAGATAAAGAGTCATTTGACCACGGCGCTTGTGTTGAAATCTCTATGTGGTACAGACGGCTATGAGATCTATAGTGATGCTTCCGGGAGCGGCTTAGGTTGCGTTCTTCTGTAGTTTGGAAAAGTGATTACTTATGGCTCACACTAGTTGAAAGTGCATGAGCGAAATTATCTCGTCCACGACTTAGAGTTGGCGGTGGTGATCTTTGCACTTAAGTTATGACAGCATTATCTTTATGGCGTAAAAGTGGATATCTTTACGGACCATAAGAGCCTAAAGTACTTGTTGGATCAGAAGGATCTGAATATGCGACAATGAAGTTGGATGGAGTTCCTTGGGGACTACACCTTTGATATTCATTATAGTCACGGGAAGGGAAACGTAGTCGCTGATGCCTTGAGTTGTAGAACTCCATCAAGGGCAAATTGGTTGCAGATGCGTGATGAGCATCTGATCCAGGAGTTGGAAGCGTTAGAGATTTCTTGTGTTGACAAGAATTCCACAGCCGATGCATGCTTAAACTGGACAGAGGTACAATATGACCTTGCAGACAGGATTCTACAAGCAACAGAGCTGGGTGAAAGTCTCCAACGCTATGCAAAGGATGGGCTTGATGGCCAATTCTCCTGGGATGATGGCCTTTTGCGGAAAGAGGGTCGTCTGTGCGTCCCGAGTATGGGTAAGTTGAGAGAAGAATTGATATATGAAGCACACTTTACAAAATACTCAATTCACCCTGAGAGCACAAAGATACGAAAAAGTTGTTTTGGTGGCCATGACTAAAGAAAGACATAGCTCATTATGTGGTGAAATGTCAAACTTGTACTTTGGTGAAAGCGGAATGTCAGAAGCCCAGAGGTTTCTTGAAGTCATTACCGATTTCGGAATGGAAGTTTGATGATATTTTAATGGATTTTGTGCACGGGTTGCCGAGATCTCAATGCGGGAATGATACAATCTGGGTGATTGTAGACCGGTTGACGAAAGTGGCTCACTTCCTTTCGAATAAGCGGGACGATTCAGTGGAAGTCTTGGCAAAACTCTATGTGGAGCAGATCGTACGGCTGTACGGTGCTACTCATAGCATCGTGAGTGATCGTGATGGGCGATTTGCATCGAACAATTGGAGGATAATCCATCAATTGTTAGGAACGAAGTTGACGTTCAGTACGGCCTTTCATCCACAAGCGGATGGCCAGACTGAGAGCACCAACAGAACAATGGAGGATATGCTCTGAATATGCGCCCTGGATTTTGGTAAGAGATGGGAAGATCATCTCTATATGGTGGAGTTTGCCTACAACAACAGCTACCAAGCGAGCATCGGTATGGCAGCGTTTGAAGCGTTGTATGGGCGTAAATATCGTACACCGTTAGCTTGGGCAGAAGCAGGCGAATCCAAACTCTATAAGCGTAAAGAAATCGATGAAGCTAACTCGATGATATGCACTATTCGAGAGAGGCTACTGATAGCCCAGGATTGACAAGACAAATACTACAACGCCAAACACCGGAACGTGCAGTTAGCAGTGGGCGATTGGGTATATTTAAAGATCAAACCCTTCAAAGGAGTGTCGGGGATTCAGCGTCTTAAAAAGTTGAGTCTGAGATATCTTGGTCTGTTTGAAGTGGTGGAGCGAGTTTGGGGAAGCTGCCTATCGGCTAGCTCTTTCGGCAAAACTGAGTGGATTGCATGATGTGTTTCACACATCTGTGATTCGGAAAGTCGTCAAAGATCCAGCGCAAGTGATCGAGAATGATCGTGTGCTGGTGGAGTATGGGTTAACGATGAAGGTTAGGCCCATTCGGATCGAGGATCGAGCCGATAAACAGTTGCGGAACAAGACAATCGGGATGGTCAAAGTCCGGTGGGACAACTGTGGCCGTGAGGAGCTAACATGGGAGCGAGAGCAGACCATGCGAGCTGAATTTCCCGAGCTATTTGTGTAAACTATTGTACAATGCACCTCTTATTGTAACAAACATTTTGGAGTTATAACATCTTGCTTTTGTTCCCTTACGGTATGCAAATTTCGGGACGAAATTTCTTGTAAGGAGTGGAGGGTTGTAACACCCCAAATCCCCAAATTGGGTTCAGGCTGGGCAACACGGCCTGGGACACGGGCGTGTCCTAGGCCGTGTCCTGCTCTGTATGGCTGAGCAGCCTGTCGAGTGCTCGACGAAATACACTCGAAGAAGTTCTCGAGAGGGAACACGCCCTGCAACACGAGCGTGTCCGAGGGTGTGTCCTCCTCTTGTTCGTCGACCTCCACTCGAGTAATTGTGCTCGACAATCCTCGAGTGGGGAACACGGCATGTGACACAGGCGTGTCACATGTGATAAGGGCGTGTCACATGTTCGTGTCCTTCTCTGGATTTGGCCAAGGCATTGAGGCCTTGTGAACATGGGCAGGACACGGGTGTTTCTCTGGGCACACGGCCTGTGACACTGGCGTGTCACATAGCTGTGTCCTGTTCTGGTTGAATCTGTTGTGTGTCGCATGAGGTACATGGCCGCAGACATGGGCGTGTCTGAAGGCGTGTTAGGGCATACGGCTTGTGACATGAGCGTGTCACATGGCCGTGTCCTACTCTGGGTAAATCGGTTGTGTGCCACTTAAGGTACACGGCCTGTGACACGGGCGTGTCACAGGCCATGTCAGCCCAAAATTAGACATGGGTGGGCGATTCGTGGTTGTTCATTTCCTTCATCTGGGATCTGATGGCACAGGGTTCTCCCTGTTGCTTTAAGGCCAGAATTGAGAAGTTGAGTGTCATTTTACCTTGGGCCAGTCCCTTTCTAAAAGAGCTAGAGAGAAGGGAGAGCAAGGAGGAGGAGGAGAAAGGAGCCGACCACCGTTGGAGCTTTAGTGTTTCGAATCGAGATCTGAGGCTAGATTTGTGGAGGCAAAGCCGCTGCGGTGATTTCTAACTAACCAGAATTCCATGGCTCCAAAGAGGTCGCCAAGGGTAACGATCTTCCTTCTTGGACATGTGAAGTCCTTCTTTTGGCATGTGCATGGATTTCCCCCACCAGAGGGTTGATTCTTGGAATCCCCAATAGTCTTGCATATAGATCCAAAAATGTGTAGTACGGAATAGACATATTGTGTGAAGCCCATCTGGATATGTTGGTCTGGATTGGTGATGTTTCACTTGCACACCAGAGAAGACTCCATGGTTAAACTTGTAGTTTTTGGAGTCATTGGGTTGAACCTGTGAAGGGTAGTAGCAGGAAGTGCTGGAGTGGTAGTCCAGGAAAATACCCTTGTGATGCATGTGTGTGTGTTATGGCAAGACCAGTTTTCGGCACTGCATGATGCTGCAGGGTTTGGGCGGAGTTGGGTGCAAAAAGTGAGTTCTGCGGAACCCGCTAAGCGATCGTGAGAGACGCTAGCATGAACTCAACTTGTAGATTGTGAAGCCAATCCTTGGTGGACATTGTGGCTCCTGTGAAGCCAGTCCGTGGTGGACAAGCATGTCCGTAGTGGACAGTGTGGCTATTATGAAGCCAATCCTTGGTGCACAGTATGGTTATTGTGAGCATGATGAGCTCTTGAAAAGGCCTTGTGCCGAACAGGAAAGGTGAAACTGACCCGCGCCTTAGATTTGGCCTCGAGTACGTTGGTATTCGGTGATGGAAAGGCGACTTGAGCAATGGGGGTGGCTGATCCGTACCTCTGTTATGTTTGTCCGACTTGAATACCTGAAAGTGCGGTCAGTCGGAGCGCATAATGAGAGTCTTAGGCCTGCACGCCGGAAAGACTAAATGCTCAATTTTACCGTCGGGTTTCGGACCTGGAACGGTGGTGGGACCCTGGTTCGCCGGTACACCAAGAATGTGCCCTAAGTACACGGATCGTCAGACCGCGTGGATGATGGTTGTGATCGATTGTTTGTGTGTGAGAGCACAATATGTGATATATATATATATATGCCTATGAATTGTTATGCCTGCAGGGAAGGAATACCACTCCCTCGGGAAAGGGGTAGGGTCATTATAAATTGGTCAGCTGAATGCTGACCGTTGCCTTGTTTGTCACCGTTTGGTGGGTTGTCCTTGTGCAGGTGCTGAAGAGCCGAGCGGAACCCATAAGGGCTGAAGTCCCTACTGCTGCTGTTAGCCCTTGAAGGCTAAGCAAACAATGTTGTGTTTTGCTCATGTGTGGCTATCCTGCGCACCGATGTTTTGTAAAGAGTAACTGTAAGACCATAAGGTCAAATGATGTTGTATTTTTTGTACATTCCTACGAGAGTTTATATATAAATGTGTGTGTTTTTATATATAGTGGACATTCATTGTTGGAGTTCCATATTATTGTTAAAGTCTTCCTCTAGCATGCTCTGAGTTAGGGTGTGATTATGATTTGGTATTAACCTGTAACTTCCCCTCCTGTTTTGTGGCATATGGTGTGGGGCCCCGGCCGGACCTTCTATTATATGATATATTAACGGATGGATACGTTATATTTTGGTATCAGCCTGTCTCAGTCTTTCCCTTTCGAATTCGTGGTCGAATTCTTTTGTGGGGTGGCGAGCACGTGTAAGTGCGAACTGCATTAACACTAATGAACTCTTGAATGTCCACTTAGGAATGCAAATACACTTGTTTGAGGAACCTGTGCGTTCCTATATTATTTTTATTGCTTGTGCATGGTCGCTAACATGTGTCTTGTTCACCTATAGGTGACTCGTAGTGGTGCTGGGCAGTCGGAGCCCCAGCATTCTGATGAGAGTACGACACCATCTGAGGTGCCTACACCTCCCCCTTCTGCGAAAAACATCTGCTTAGTTGTTGAGGCGTTGTTTGTAATGTTTCAAATACAGCCTGGTAGGCAAGCGCAACCGGCAGTGGTGTTAGAACAGGTTAGTGGAAGGCCAGAACCTGTTGCGGCTGTTGATGCGCGAGCAACTGAACGGCAGTTGAAGCAGTTCATGAGTTTCAATCCCCCTATGTTCACGGGTGTGGGATCCCCAATGCAGGCGAAGGATTGGTTGTCGCGCGTCAAGCATATGTTGACGGCTATCAATACGGAGGAAGATCAGATGGTCACCTTGGCCACCTTCTTATTGGAAGGAGAGGCTCGTCTATGGTGGGATGAGATCGAGTTACACCACTTAGCAGGCAGTCAGTTAACACGAGTCTCGAATGAGGAGTTCTCGAAACTATTCCTGGCAAAGCACCTACCAGCGGCATAATGCATTGCCATGGAAAATGAGTTCCAACGGCTAACGCAAGGAGAAAGTAGTGTTGAGACTTAACTGCATGATTTCACGAGGTTGGGACGTTATGCGGGTTCTATCTTCGCCGATGAGCAGCAAAAAACTAATAGGTTCTACGAAGGATTGCGGGATGAGTTCTGATTCCTGCTCTCGAGTTCGGTGAACCAAGGGTTCCAGGCGTTGGTGGATACTGTGTGTGCGCTGGATAAGGATATGAAGCAGGTGCAAGGGAAAAGGGCCTTGGCTGTGACAAAGCCAGAGTTTAAAGCGTCCCGACTTGGAAAATCGTATTTTCAAAAGAAATGGGGTAAGAGGTCCAAGCCTTCTGGGCAGGCTCCTTCAACAGTTCTGTCGGGGGCCACTTCGAGGCCAGAGACTCGTACCTGCTTTACATGTGGAAGAGTGGGCATATAGCACATGACTGTCAGGTTGCTCCACCAAAGGGTGAAAAGAAGACGGGAGCGTCTTATGCTGAGAAGGGAAAGGCAGTGGTGGAGTCCTCTGCGTCCCAGGAGCGGCCCCGAGTCTATAACCTTGGCCAACAGGAGGCCATAAAGCAAAGTCTCGTCGTAACAGGTACGAGTTAAGTTATTGATTGCGTTTCTTATTGCATGTTTTGTATGTGGCTTGTGTGTGATGTGGTTGCCACGGGCTTTGTTATGATTCGGAACACACTGGCGAGAGCACTATTTGATACGGGTGCTTCGCATTCATTTCTGTCTAAGCACTTTGTAACTCGAATTGGAGTACCTAGTCATGTGAAGACAGAGAGCGTAAGGGTGTTATTACCGAATGGTTGTTTGGTGCTTACAGATAGGGCTTGCGATGTGGCGGTGCAAATTGGAAGTCGGGATTTCTGTTTGAATGCATCTGTGTTGTCGATATCGAAATTTGATGTGATCTTTGGTATAGACTAGCTTGCGGAGCAGCGTGCCTGTATTGATTGTAATTCAAAAGAGGTCACACTAGGCCAAAATACCGAGCTTGAGACTAAGTTCGCTGGTATGCGAGGAGTGAGCGGGACCTTGATGTCTGAACTCCAAGTCGTCAGTACTGTTCGGAAGGGCACTGCGTTATTCTTCACGCTGATTTAGACTGTTGAGCCAAAGGCCAATGTGAGTGATGTTCCGATTGTATCGGAGTTTGCGGATGTGTTTCCTAAGGATCTTCCTGGGCTACCACCCCAGCGGGATATCGACTTCACGATTGAGTTGGTTCCATGTGCAAAACCTGTGGCCCGCTTGCCATATCACGTCGCGCCAAAGGAGATGGCTGAATTGAAAGTCCAATTACAAGAGTTGCTGGAACAGGGATATATACGCCCAAGTATGTCACCTTGGAGCACACCAGTTCTGTTTGTGAAAAAGAAGGACGGTGGTTTGCATTTGCGTATTGATTATTTTGAATTGAATAAGCTTGAAAGAGAGGGTTAGACCTGATTTACTCTAGAGGGGGTGGGGTGAATCAAGTAAATTGAGAACTTTTTGCTGCTTATATAATAATATCAGAGTAATGAAATAAGAGTTACCAAGCTTTACAGAAAGCAAAAGCAACCTAAGTTAACTAATCTAACACAGCACAGATAATCTAATCTATCACAGCCACAGCAAGAATGAAAAGAAAAGGGCAACCAGACAACACAAGAACATTTATAGTGGTTTCCCAACCTAGGTACATCCACTCTTCTACCACTCTGGTAGGAATCCACTAACAGGTTTTGATCAGGTGACTACCACTAATGAGCTTTTGATCAGGTGCTCAAAAACTAAAATAAACTTTTAAAGGGAGTTAATAAACCCTTTATACAGAGGGGGGAGAGATTGATGGTGTCTTCTCTTTCTCTTTTCAACAGAGAAGTCTAGTGGATTTTTGTTATTGCCACTCTCAATAACACTTGGAGTCTTGCACAGGGTGTAGGTCTTCAGTCTTCAGCCTTGACTTGAAAATGAGATCCATGAACTTCTGACTGATATGTATGTGTAGTCCTTGAAAGCTCCTAGAATGAAGGTTGAAGAAGACTCTTGATTTGTAATCATTGTTCTTCTTCTTCTTCAGCAATGTGAAGGAGAAAACAATTTGTTTTCTGTACAGGGAAGGTTTAGAGTATTGTTGCTGTTGATCTCTTCTCTATGTTTCTGTCTTGCTGTATTCTATCAGTTCTCTGTATATTCTCTATCTCTTCTACTGGAAAAGAAAAAAAAAACTCTTTTATATCTTTAGTCGAAATTTCCTTTTAAATTTTGAATTCCATTCCATTAATTGCTGACGGCCTGGAGAATCAAAATCGGCTGGAGAGAATATTGCATTAATGGATTTCCCCAACTGTCCCATTAAAAATGGCAAGTAATATTCCTGATAAAGACGATAATCAATGTTGCCACTAACGGTTATATTCAGAGAATATAAACATTAATTACTCAGGAATTACTACTATAGAATAAGGACAAAATGAGGGAAAATTCCAAGTCCAGAATTGCACAGAAAACGTCGACCAGAGAATAGATTTTGTCGACCTAAGATCAAAGTTTGTCGACCAGAGAAATCATATTCGTCGACCTGGGAGTTCTTGTTCGTCGACCTGAGAACTAAATTCGTCGACCTGAGTTCAGCTAACTGCTTTCTGAGAAAGCTTCCCAATTGTTTGCTCCAAGTTCGTCGAGCTGATAACATAACTTCGTCAACCTGAGTTCAGAGAAAGTATTATGTACTTAAAGTGTTGAAGATGAACTTCCAGAATTCGTCGACCTGAGCTCGAATATCGTCGAGCTCAACTCAGAGAATTGACTCTGAGTTCGTCGAGCTGAGTTCGACGAATGTTGAACTCACTTTTCTGAACTTGATTTCCTTCTAAGTCTTTGATTCTTTTGTTGTCTTCTGTTGGCTGGTCCATGTGTGGTTGATTCTAAGGACTTAGCCTAAACTCTAGGACACAATGTCATGACACTAACTATACATGGTGGGTCAATTATCCTAGTTAGTGAACCTAGCCCAAATCAACTAGGGATCCAACAATCTCCTCATATTTGGGTGAGGTCACTAATAGACATGAAATAAAAACAATCACGAAGCAGGAAAATATATCTGGCAGAAAAATTAGAAATATGCAGCAGATATTTACAGTAGCTTTGTGACAGAACATAAATAAAGAGTTCAGAAAGACAGAAACTTAAACATAGTGTATATCATTTCTTTTTCTTCATCTTCTCCTTTAGCTTGTCCTCTTTTTCCTTGTCAGTAGGTTGTGTAAACTTGATTTCCCTGTTTGGATCTGCTGCTTGCTTCTTGGACATTGTCATATCTGCAGCCCAGTGATATTGAGAGATGTGGCTCTAGGCACAACAGCCTTTGGATGTAGATTCATATAAGCATCAATATTAAAGAATTTGTTAGCTTTCTCATACCTGTTTAATTCTTCTTTCCTGTATTTAGACATTGTAGAATACTATGATGGATCCTTTTCTTCAGCTTTAGCTTTGTTTATCAATGATAATCCAACCAGTTCCTGGAACTTGTCCATTCTAGCAATTGTCTCTGTCTCTGGATGTCACAACCCGCACTTCCTCACACATTTAAATAATATCAGAGCACGAGAAAATACGTGTCGTGATGCCACTCCATGCAAGGGATAACTGCACGCGCTCAGGCAAAACCCAAACTCGAGTTCCTTGAATAAATCATAAGTTCATATGCAAGAAAACCAGTTACATTTTGATGGTCGTATCCCTCGGCACCGTGGATCAGCTAGTCCACATGAAAAACTATAGTTTTATACGCAGCGGAAATACATAGTTAAGGTAAGTTGACATCCTATATGAGTGGAATCGCCCCCAAAGGACCTCTCATGGAATGCAGGACTCTAGGTGACTCATAATATATGGAAAATAGCTTTTTACGTACTCGAGAAATAGTGCGTTAGGGTTTAAAATCATGACATGCATGAGATACATATACTATTACTTTTAGGGTTTAACATATCTAACGTGTAACCTAGCATAAAACATTCCCAGAAGCAAGTAAACAACCGCCAAAAAGGCAAAACTAGCAGTATTCAGTTCATAGTACATCACTAAAAGTAACCCATCAGTGGGTGTCAACAACCTGACACAAACCCACTGGTGAGTGTGTATGTTTGTACAGAAAGAAGAAAAACTACCTCGCCAAAACGAGGAACAGCAACCTTAGCAGCCACAAGCAAGCTCCACCAAAAGAACACTAGCCGCTCAATCGGCTATCACCTGGACCTGAGGCATTCCAAAGAAAGAATACCTCAGCAAGTATATAAGAAACAGAAATGGAGCATTATCTCATGCATAAGCAATAAAAGAATGGAGCATGTCATCAAAAGTAATGCACTGCCCAAGGCAGGATCAGATGCACCAAGTGCTAGAGATATCAACATTTCCTGCTAAAACCTGCAGGAGCAATAAGGCAAACATCTGCCAACATACCAAAGAAATGAACAGTCGTAATTTGTGACTTATTAGCAGTGGTAAAGTCATTACTCAAGGGTTCAATGGTGGCAGCCCCTAAGGTGGAACATACCAACAAAAAATAGCCCATATCAGGGCCAAAAGGTGCTCTCTACACCATAAAACAACCAGCCCATTATCTGGGGCCAAAAGGTGCCCACCAGGCTCTACACCACACCACCCCTTATAGAGCCATCAAACAAACCACATGCCATACTTCACGATTCGACCGTCAAAACACGCCAAAATACACCAACAATCCGAACTACCGACATAACCACAAATCTGAAAGTTCATCCTAAGCGAGTACGCAATATAATCTAATTTCCTATGTTCACATGTCTACCTTAAGCCATGATTTGGACACAAAATGAATAACCCTAACCTCAACTACATAATAGCCATAAGAGATGAAAGTAAAGGAAAACTTGGCAAGGGCAAAAACACCACTTGCCTTAACCTTCAAGCACAACAACCGCTATCACAGCTTTAGCACAAACCTAAGGTGAACAACATAGGAGAAGAAAAACTCAGAAATTTGACAACCCCTCGTTTCTCCAATAATCCAAGAGCAAAGAAACGTTACCTAAGGGGCAAATCCAGAGCAGCTGGTCCCTCTTCCTTTCTTTCTCTTGTACTCACCCTCTTTGGAAATGGGGAATGATAAGAAGAAGAAGAATGCAAACAAAATGGAAGGAGAAAGACTTAATCTCGGCCTTATTCCCAGGGAAGACGTTTGGTCCCTTGGATTAAAACAATAAAGAAATTTAACGGCAGCAAAATTTGCTGAAATTTCACATTTCGGCCCTGACACGCCCTGTGACATGCCCGTGTCACAGGCCGTGACACTTAAGCGGTAGGCAACCGCCTCACATCCAAACAGTACACGGCCTGTGACACGGGCGTGTCACAGGCCGTGTCACTGGACACGCCTACCTACACGGCTGTGTCACTGGTCGTGACACAGCACACAACACCCAGCCAAACAACCCGAGCAGGACACGGCCTTGGGACACGCCCGTGTCCCAAGCTGTGTCACCCCTACTCGACCTACGTCGAGCGGACTTCGTCGAGCGAAGTTCATTGACCACGCGGGACACGCCCTATGACACTCCCGTGTCACAAGCTGTGTACCCCTCCTCTCGACACTCGACATTCGTCGAGTGAACTTCGTCGACCGAAATTCGTCGACCACGTGGGACACGCCCTGTGACACGCCCGTGTCACAAGCCGTGTACCTCGACACGCCCTGGGACACGCCCGTGTCCTAGTCCGTGTCACCCAAATTTGCATAATTCCAGGTTTTGAACTCTTACACCTCTCCCATGTTACAATAAACTGCAACCATAAATGTACACCTAGGGAGGAAACCAGCAACCAATATAGCATAGCTTCATATCCATATGTTATAACTATGGAATCTTGCAAACAGACTAGCAAACAAGCCACTAAAGGCCTAAAGTGCGAAGATTACACTCTAACAACAGCAAAGGCCACTTGCCTTAACCTTCAAGCACAACAACCGCTATCACAGCTTTAGCACAAACCTAAGGTGAACAACATAGGAGAAGAAAAACTCAGAAATTTGACAACCCCTCGTTTCTCTAATAATCTAAGAGCAAAGAAACGTTACCTAAGGGGCAAATCCAGAGCAGCTGGTCCCTCTTCCTTTCTTTCGCTTGTACTCACCCTCTTTGGAAATGGGGAATGATAAGAAGAAGAAGAAGAATGCAAATAAAATGGAAGGAGAAAGACTTAATCTCGGCCTTATTCCCAGGGAAGAAGTTTGGTCCCATGGATTAAAATAATAAAGAAATTGAACGGCAGCAAAATTTGCTGAAATTTCACATTTTGGCCCTGACATGCCCTGTGACACGCCCGTGTCACAGGTCGTGTCAGTTAAGCGGTAGGCAACCGCCTCACATCCAAACAGTACACGGCCTGTGACACGGGCGTGTCACAGGCCGTGTCACTGGACACGCCTACCTACATGGTCGTATCACTGGTCGTGACACAGCACACAGCACACAGCACCCAGCCGAACAACCCGAGCAGGACATGGCCTTGGGACATGCCCGTGTCACTGGTCGTGACACAGCACACAACACCCAGCCAAACAACCCGAGCAGGATACGGCCTTGGGACACGCCCGTGTCCCAAGCCGTGTCACCCCTACTCGACCTACGTCGAGCGGACTTCGTCGAGCGAAGTTCGTCGACCACGCGGGACACGCCCTGTGACACGCCCGTGTCACAGGCCGTGTACCCCTCCTCTCGACACTCGACATTCGTCGAGTGAACTTCCTCGACCGAAATTCGTCGACCACGCGGGACACGCCCTGTGACACGCCCGTGTCATAGGCCGTGTATCCCGACACGCCCTGGGACACGCCCGTGTCCCAGGCCGTGTCACCCAAATTTGCATAGTTCCAGGTTTTGAACTCTTACACCTCTCACCTGCTACAATAAAATGCAGCCATTAATGTACACCTAGGGAGGAAACCAGCAACCAATATAGCATAGCTTCATATCCATATGTTATAACTATGGAATCTTGCAAACAGACTAGCAAACAAGCCACTAAAGGCCTAAAGAGCGAAGATTACGCTATAACAACAGCAAAGGCCAAAATTATGCCAACGTAACGCCAAACAAACTGACACATTGGCCATAAAAAAATCGGGGTGTTACACTGGATCCACAGAGGGAATAGGAGGAGACTCTGGCTTCTTAGGACTGTCAGCTTTTACTGGTTCAGGAACTTGATGTTTTTATTGTTGATAATGTTGTTGTTGCTGATGTTGATGTTGTTTCCTACTGGAAGAGTACCTCTGTTGACTGCTTCCTTGAGATGATGAGGATCTACTATGTTGTCTATGGTATGTTTGAGCATATGAGGTAGACCTCTGAGAAGTGATACCTGAAGCACCAGCAGCAGGTGTAGTAGGAGGAGGATGAGGACCTTTCTTGTGTCTCTGAGGTGGAGGAGAATACCTTCTGCTTTTCTTTCTTTCCTTTTGTTGATTCTTAGACAGCCACATCCAGGCTGGCATCCCAGGGTAAGTAGTGATTTTCTGCAGAATATAATAAGGAGTATCATGAGTTGGATTTGGCTTGGGAGCAGCAACTGGAGGAGCCTTTCATTTCTTTGAAACTTTCTTCTTTGCAGAAGGGTTATCATCAGAATCATCAGTATCATCATCATCTTTTTTAGAGGAGTATCCCTGAGTATTATCATATAAATCTTCCAGAGCTTTGTCAATTTGCTTGTCAGCCTGAGGCTGTACTTGAGGTACTGGAGCTGGAGCTGGAGTCAGAGCTGGAGCAACTGCTTGAGGTTTTGGAGCCTGAGGCTGTTCAGCAACTGTTTTATTTTCAGCAATTAACAAATTCTCTGCTTCTATATCTGCCATGATGATTTCATCCAAATCTGGTAGTGGACTGTCATCCATATTATATGTTGGAGCTGAGATGGCTTCTAAAGAAGAATTTTCCTTGGAGGGGGATTGTACAGTTGGTAGCTTTGTTGCTGCAAAAATAGCCTTAAGTTGTTTGGCAACTGTGAGGCTTATAGGTGCAGTGTATGGTACAATGGCCAAAGGATGTTGATAAGAGGAGCTGGGAAGAATATCTCTGTGTACAAAATGGAATAACTCTAATAAAGAATTTAAATTAACTGTGGGATTTACAATATAATCACCAACATTATCAATTTCAGCCATAACAGGCTCATCCATATTTGTATCTGAATCACTTAAATCTATTATATCAGAAGGAGTGGCTACTTCTTCTGAAGAGTCATCAGACATTAAAGAATCTGTTTCTGCTTCTGCTGCTTTTACTGCTACTGCTGCTTTTGTCACCGCAAGAGCTTCTTCATCATGGAGCATCTCCCCCTGACTGGCTGTAAGGGGCCCTGGAGTCAGTCCCCCAGAAGAAGGGACAAGGGATAGAGTAGCAACATGAGCAGATAGAATAGTGATGGAGGCAGTGAGAGGTGTTAGAGCATCAGCTAGAAGTTTATTAAGTGTGGGAGAGATGAATGCTAACAAATCCTTAGCAATGTCAGAAAAGTTAAGATAGAGGGATTCTAGAGCAGTGGAGGAGTAGGGATTGTGATGACCATAATTTGAACAGATAGAAAATGCACTAAACATATCTGTGTGTGTGTAGTAAGGTACAGTAGATGGAAGGTCAGTTTGGATGAGTAGAGGGAAGGGGACAGAGGAAGTTGCAGTTGTAGAAAGGGGAACTGTTGTTGTAGGGGAGGAGATGGGTTCCTGATGTGGAGATGGTGGAGGAAACAATAAATTGAAAGTGTGGGAGGAGATAAATGTGTCAGGGTTTGTGGCAGTTAAATGAGGTGGAAGTGGAGATTGATGTGGAGATTGTAAAGGAGATTAATGTGGGGATGGTTTTGGTGATTTATATGGTGATGATAGGAGGTTGAATGAGGGTTCCTGCATGGAGGAGGATGGTATGTCAGAGATATGTATCTGGGGAGAAGATGGAGGTGGAGATGGTGGAGGTGGAGAATGTTCAAGAGATGGAATTGGAATGTGAACTTGTTGTTGTTGTGGTTGAGGTTGAGGTAGAGAATGAATGGTGGAGGTGGAGGGAGCTTCTTTTGGGGGTGGAGGAGCTGCTATGACAGCCCTTGTGCTCTCAGAAGGCCTGAAGGAGGAGGAAGCCTAGGATGGCTTTGTAATTCTCCTCTCCCATCTTCCAAACAAGGCAGAGGTTAGCCTTTTGGAGGCATTGATGAACACGGTCGTGGAGACCAGATGTTCAGGTGCCTTGTCATGAAGAATGATCCCCAGAATTCTTTCAAAGCGGAGCTCTTTCTTATTGTTCTTATTTTTGATTAATTCAAACAGCAGCTTGCCCCAATTTGCTGCTTTCTTCTCGACCAGAGCACTCATCACCATGAACCGGTGCCTGGTTATGTAGTCGTGGGTGATGTGTTTGCCCAGCAGCACTTTTCCGACAACGTCTACTAAGAACTTATATTCGGCAGATAAGTTTTTCTTCAGCAGCTTGTTAGGGTTATCTCCAGAATGACCCATCTTGGTCAGCATATTTTCATATTCTTCAGTATCCATTTCGATTTCTTCTCCGCCATTCATTAAACTGAAAACTTCGGTTAGTATATTGGGGGAAAGAGAAACTAAGTTACTAGAGATTGTTCCTATCATGGTATCTTCTGTTGTAGTAGAGGTAAAGACCCATTCTTTAATCTCTGTCATGGCAATCTTTATTCTGTGGGTCATGAACCGTTTCAAATGTTGATCATCAAATAGCTTCAGAATATCTATAAAGATTGGGTCAGAGAACTGGAAGGATTCAAAATCAATGTCAAAACCCATATCGAATTTCATGGTGGAATGAGCACTCGCTGGAATCGTCATGGATGAACCTGCAAGAGAGAAACAAAGATCAAGTGCAAAGGAACTGAAAGCGCGGGACGAAGGTCAATGAAAACCTAGATATAAAGTTTTCAGACTATGAACCGGCAGACTCCGTTCGATGAAAAAAAGAAATTCTTCGATCTAAGGTCGACAAAATATTTTATAGTCAAAAGAATTCGTCGATCTCTATCATAAAATGTGAAAACATTTCGTCGAGCTCCGTTCGACGAAAGTTTTCTGAAGCAAATTCATCGATCTCTGGTTGTCGAAAATAACTTCACTCACAGAGAAGTCGTCGATCCCCGTTCGACGAATTTCTCTAAAACTTTTCTCTGTTCGTCGATCTCTGTTCGACGAACTTTGAAAAATGCATCGACCATAGACATAAATTAAATTAAGGTTTCTCCATTTATCATGCCAAGCTGATTTATGAAGAACAGATGGTTCCTCTCATCCAAAGGTTTAGTGAAGATATCTGCTCTTTGTAAATCAGTGTAGATATAGACAAGATTAATTTTATTTTTGTCTACACACTCTCTAATGAAATGGTGCATAATGTCAATATGCTTAGTCCTACTGTGATGGACTAGATTTTGTGTTATGGATATAGCACTTGTGTTGTCACATATTAGAGTTGAATTATTTAAGTTGAACCCATGGTCCATGAGTTAGCTCTGAATCCACAGCATCTGGGAACAGCAACTACCAGTTGCTATATATTCTGCTTCAGCAGTTGATGTGGACACAGATGACTGCTTCTTGCAAAACCAGGAGACTAATCTAGCACCAAGGAATTGACATGTTCCAGAGGTACTTTTTCTATCAACTCTGCATCCAGCAAAGTCAGCATCTGAGTATCCAGTCAACTCAAACTCTGACTCAGTAGGATACCATAGTCCTAGACTAGGACAACTCTTTATATATCTTAAAATCCCTTTTAAGAAAATTAGGTGAGATTCTTTAGAGTTCACCTGGAACCTAGCATAAAGACATATAGCAAACATTATGTCAGGTCTGCTTGCTGTAAGGTATAGTAGGGACCCAATAATGCCCCTATATAATTTCTGATCAACAGGTTACCCATGCTCATCAGAATCTATTACAGCATTTGTAGCCATGGGTATTTTCTTTGTTGAGGCATCAGCCATCCCGAACTTTTTGATAAGCTTCTTAGCATACTTAGCCTGGGATATGAAGATGTCATCACGTAGCTGCTTCACTTGGAGACCAAGGAAGTAGAAGAGCTCACTCATGCTACTCATTTCAAACTTTAAATGCATGAGGTTAGAAAACTTCTTGCATAGTTTGGAATCAGTAGACCCAAATATAATATCATCTACATAAATTTGTACTAACAATATTTGATTCTTATGGTGCCTAGTAAATAATGTCCTATCTGCAATGCCTCTAGAAAATTTATGCTCTATCAAGAAGCTAGCTAAGGTCTCATACCAAACTCTTGGAGCTTGCTTTAAACCATAGAGAGCTTTATGCAATCTAAAGACATATGAGGGATGAGTTGGAGAGATGAAACCTAGGGGTTGTTCAACATAAACCTCTTCTTTGAGTTCTCCATTCAGAAAGGCACTTTTGACATCCATTTGAAAAACATTGAATTTCTTCTAGGCAGCATATGCAAGGAAAATCCTGATTGCTTCCAGCCTTGCAACAGGAGCAAAAGTATGGTCATAGACAATCCCTTCCTCTTGCCTATAACCTTGAGCAACCAGCCTTGCTTTATTCCTTATGATGACACCTTGGGCATCCAGCTTGTTTTTATATACCCACTTTGTTCTAATGACTGGGTAGTCTTTGGGTCTTGGAACTAAGTCCCGAACTCTGCATCTCTCAAATTGATTGTGCTCCTCTTGCATTGCAATAATCATGTGTGGATCTTGCTCTGCATCTTTGATGGATTGGGGCTCACTTTGAGATATGAAGCAGACATGCATCAAATCTTGGTTTAGTTGATGCCTTTTTGTACACCAACTGACATGTCTCCAATCACTTGAGATATGGGGTGATCTCTAAGTGTGACAAATTCAGTGGGTGGAGTTGGTTGTTCAACAGCTTGGGGAATAAATTCCTCTTATGGAATTAGGTTTGTTGTTGTTGGTTCATCACTGATTACAGTGTCTTCTTAATCACTTTATTCAGCACCTTGTGGAGAAGGATGGCTAACTATCTCATTGGTGAGGGTCAGTTCATCAAGCTTCTCACACAAATTAAGTTCCTGCGAAGATTGATTGGTAGAAGAAGTCTTCTTCTTGAAAAACATGTTAGTCTCATCAAAAGAAACATGGATAGATTCTTTAATTTTTAAGGTAGATTTGTTATACACCCTATAAGTCTTGATTACTTGGGAATATCCAAGAAAACTTCTCATTTCAACCTTTGCTTCAAACTTTCTAATATGTTTCTTATTGTTGTTGTGTATATAACATAAACATCTAAAAATTTTAAAGTAGTCTACTTTAGATTTCTTCCCTTTTAGTAGCTCATAAGAAGTCTTATTCTTAAGCTTGTGTATAAGACTTCTATTCAATGCATAGTTTGTTATGCTTACAGCCTCTGCCCAAAAGGATAGGGCCAAATAATCATCTGCAAGTAATGTGCCTGCTGATTCAATTAGTGTTCTATTCTTCCTTTCAGCAACCCTATTTTGTTGAGGTCTTCTAGGAGCTGAGAAGCAATATCTGATATCTTCCTTCCTACAGAACTCTTGCATAAGAAGAGACTCAAACTCAGTACCATGATTACTTCTGATCAATACAACTGCAGTAGAGTACTCAATATATATGTTCTTGAGAAAATCTGTAAGAACCTTAAAGTTATCAGACTTAGATCTCAGAAAGAAAACACAAGTGAATCTAGAGAAGTCATCTACAATCACTAAAGTATAAGATTTTCTCCTAGACTTTGTACTGCTATAGGGCCAAAAAGGTCCATATGTAGTAAGTACAATATCCTATGTGAGTCACTTTTGTTTAATGATTTAAAACTACTTTTAGTTTGTTTGCCTAATTGACAAGCCCTGCAAAAGCTTTCTTTCTTATAGGGGCAAGAAGGCAATCCTCTAACAAGGTTGTGCCTAGATAGTTTGACAATATTTTTCAAGCTAACATGACCTAATCTCCTATGCCAAAGGTCATTATTATTACTAGTTGAATTAAACAGGCAAATTTCAGATTTAGCTGACTGGAAGTTAACTACATAAATGTTTCCAAATATAGTGTGAGTCAATACTACAAGATTATCTAAAAAAGTAATAATACAGGAGGTTTTAGTAAATGATACTTGATACCTTTCATCACATAATTGACTTATGGAGATAAAGTTATGCTTCAGTCCACTTATATATGCAACATTCCTGAAGGTGATAGCTCCAATTCTGACTGTCCATAGCCTTCAGTCTGACCATAATTTGAGTCACCAAATATTACTTTTGGTCCTAGCTTTGCCTTATAATGTGTTAGGTTGGCCTTATTTCCAATCATGTGCTTAGAACATCAACTGTCCAGATACCACTATTGCTCTGTGGTAGAATAGTCTTATACCTACAATGAAACAGATTAGTCATTCCTGACCCAGGTTATCTTGGGTCCTTCTTTCTTTACATAACTAAAACTGGAAATAAATGAACATTTAGGTTGGCTTTTATATCCTAAAGGGTGATATTTTCTAGGTGGAATTATCCATTGATTAAATTTATTATCAAATGTTCTTTGTTGGTTATAAGTTTTAGATAAATTAAAATTTCTGTTAAACTGATCTGCGTTCGACGAATTCTGGTGAGTTCGTCAACCTGAGTTCGACGAATTGGGATGAGTTCGACGAACCATACTGGTTTCGTCGATCGTAGTTCAATGAATAATTATTATATAAATCTGCGTTCGGAGTTCGTCGAATGGAGTTCGACGAACTGTACATATTTCGTCGATTGGAGTTCGACAAAGTCTGCTGAACATTATTTTTATTTAGATTTTTCTTATTTTGTTTTTTTTCTTATTCTTTGGTTTTGATTCAATTTGTTTAACATTATTATTATCCAACTTATCCTTTCCCTTTTCTGATACAAATTTTATGGGTGTAGTTAATATATTATTCTGAATGAGTGGGGGTTGGTTTGATGATGCACCTAAGCCCAGCTTACCATTTAACCTGGCATTGACTGTGCTTGTGATGTCCATCAACTTGATATTTCTCTCATTTAGGGATTCTTCAAGTTTCCTAGCCTCTGCTAATTCAGATTTTAGTAAAATTATTTGTTCATTTGCTAAAACTAAATCATCCTTTAATTTAACATTTTTAGAGATACACTTTTCATGATCAGTTAGTTTTTCTCTAAGTAGTTTGATTTCTTTTTCAAAATTTATTAAGTCTATATACATGGTTTTAAATTCAATTTTAAAACTATCAGAACTATAATCAAATGATGATAGTACCTGATTAGCTTCTGATTCTGAAGCTTCTTCATTATCAGATTCTTCTTCAGCATCTGATGGGCTGCAAGATGCATTTATAGCCATGAGGTAGACTTCCCTTGCCTTTGCCTCTTCTTCCTCTTCACTGGAACTGGAAGATGTGGATTCATCTTCTGTGTCACTCTAGGTTTCAGCAACAAATCCCCTCGCCTTCTTTTTGTGCCTGCTGGAGGTACGCCTGCTGTATTACTTACTTCTGGAGTCCTTTTCTCTTCACCTCTCCTTCTTTTGATTCTCAGGACATTCAGAGATGAAGTGTCCTGGTTTCCTGCATCCAAAACATACTATTTCGTTAGTAGGAGTTTTATCATACCTGGGCTTGTCATCATTCCTGGATGACTTTCTCTTGAAGTCCTTTCTTGCCATTTTGTAGAATCTCTTGGTAAAGAGACTCATCAGTTCTTCATTGACTGTTGAAGTTTCAGTCTCTTCAGCAACTTTGAATTCTATATTCTGCTCCTTTCTTGCTGGTGAAGGAGTCTTTTGTTCTGCAGCTTCCCTGGATTTGATCAGCTGCTCATACGATTTGAGCTTTCCCATGAGAGATTCAGTAGAAATCTCATTCAAGCTTCTGGCCTCCTTGATTGGCCAGATCCTAGAATCTCAAGAGCTTGGGAAGCACATTAGGATCTTGTCATTCACCTCTGTGAGAGAGATGTCTTTGTCTAAGGTCTTCAACCCACTGATAATGGAGCTTAATCTGTTGTACATGTCACCAACAGATTCAGCTTCACCTTTCTTGAAGTTCTCATTCTATGAGATGAGAGTTGATCTTCTATCTTTTCTCTCATTTGTTGAGCCAGCAACCATCTGATTGAGAGAATCCCAGATTGCTTTTGCAGAGGTGCACTCAGCCACCTTTTGGAAAATATCATCTGACATGGTTTGACCCAATATGTTCATGGCTTTGGCATCTAAAATTTTGGCTTTCTTCTGATCATCAGTCCACTCATGTGGTAGAACTACATGAGTGCTTGAAGTTGCTGTAGAAGTAGATATTTTATGTTGAGGAGGACCTGTCAAAATGGAATTGTAGATGTCCTCATCAATGGAATTCATATACAATCTGATTCTTGCCTTTCAGATTACAAATTTATTTAAATTGCAGACTAGAGGTCTGATGCTTGCATAATCCTTGTTCTTTGTCATGTTGTATAATAAATAAACCTAAGAGAAATAAAGATCAGGTCTAACACAGGATCTTTTTGTTCAAGGGTTACCTTGAACAACTAAAGAAAACTGCTCTGATACCAATTGAAAGAGAGGGTTAGACCTGATTTACTCTAGAGGGGGGTGAATAGAGTAAATTGAGAACTTTTTGTTGTTTATATAATAATATCAAAGTAATGAAATAAGAGATACCAAGCTTTACAAAAAGCAAAAACAACCCAAGTTAATCTAATCTAACACAACACAGATAATTTAATCTATCACAGCCACAGCAAGAACAAAAAGAAAAGGGTAACCAGACAACACAAGAACTTTTATAGTGGTTCCCCAACCTGGGTACATCCACTCTTCTACCACCCTGGTAGGAATCCACTAGCAAGTTTTGATCAGGTGACTGCCACCAATGAGCTTTTGATCATGTGCTCAAAAACAAAAATAAACTTTAAAGGGAGTTAATAAACCCTTTATATAGAGGGGAGAGAGAGATTGATGGTGTCTTCTCTTTCTCTTTTCAATAGAGAAGACTAGTGGATTTTACTGTTGTCAAGAACTCCTCTCAATAACACTTGGACTCTTACACAGGGTGTAGGTCTTCAGTCTTCAGCCTTGACTTGAAAATGAGATCCAGGAACTTCTGACTGATATGGATGTGATGTCCTTGAAAGCTCCTGGAATGAAGGTTGAAGAAGACTCTTGATTTGTAATGATTGTTCTTCTTCTTCTTCAGCAATGTCAAGGAGAAAACAATTTATTTTCTGTATAGAGAAGGTTTAGAGTATTGTTGTTGTTGATCTCTTCTCTGTGTATCTATCTTTCTGTATTCTATCAGTTCTCTGGATATTCTTTATCTCTTCTGCTAGAAAATAAAAAAAAAAACTTTTTTATATCTCCAGTCGAAATTTCCTTTTGAATTTTGAATTCCATTCCATTAATTGCTGACGGCCTGAAGAATCAAAATCAGCTGGAGAGAATATTGCATTAATGGATTTCCCCAACTGTCCCATTAAAAACGGCAAGTAATATTTCTGATGAAGACGATAATCAATGCTGCCACTAACGGCTATATTCAGAGAATATAAGCATTAATTACTCGGGAATTACTGATATAGAATAAGGACAAAATGAGGGAAAATTCCAAGTATGGAACTACACAGAAAACGTCGATTAGAGAACAGATTTCGTCGACCTACGATCAAAGTTCATCGACTAGAGAAATCATATTTGTCGATCTGGGAATTCTTGTTCGTCGACCTGAGAACTAAGTTCGTCGACCTGAGTTCAGCTAACTGCTTTCTGAGAAATCTTCCAAATTTTGTGCTCCAAGTTCATCGAGCTGATAACATAACTTCGTCGACCTGAGTTCAGAGAAAGTATTCTAGACTTAAAGTGTTGAAGATGAACTTCCAGAATTCGTCGACCTGAGCTCGAATATCGTCGAGCTCAACTCAGAGAATTGACTTTGAGTTCGTCGAGCTGAGCACGCCTTTCGTCGAGCTGAGTTCGACGAACGTCGAACTCACTTTTCTGAACTTGATTTCCTTCCAAGTCTTTGAGTCTTCTGCTGTTTTCTGTTGGCTGGTCCATGTATGGTTGATTCTAAGGACTTAGCCTAAACTCTATGACACAATGTCATGACCCTGAGTATACATGGTAGGTCAATTATCCTAGTTAGTGAACCTAGCCCAAATCAACTCGGGATCCAACAAAGCTGACAGAGAAGAACAAGTATCTGATTTCACGAATAGATGTATTGTTCGAATTAGCTAGTGGGATCAACCGTCTATTCCAAATTTGATTTGAAATCTGGATATTACCAATTAAGGATTCGGGAAGGTGACATTCCCAAGACCGCATTTGGAACACGCTATGGTCATTATGAGTTCACGGTAATGTCGTTTGGGCTATGTAATGCGCCATCGGTGTTCATGGACCTAATGCACCGAACGTTCCAAGAGTACTTGGACTTGTTTGTGATTGTATTCATTGATGATATCTTAGTGTACTCTCAATCAGAATTTGATCATGCTAACCACTTGCAGATGGTTTTGCATACCTTGCGAAGGAATAAGCTCTATGTCAAGTTCTCAAAGTGTGAGTTTTGGATGTCGTTCGTGGCTTTTCTTGGCCATGTGGTAAGTGGATGGGGCATAGCGGTGTATCCGTCAAAGATAAAAACCATACAGGAGTGGCCGGTGTTGTATTCGGTGGCCGAGGTCAGGAGTTTCCTTGGACTGGCAGGCTATTACAGACGTTTTGTGGAAAACTTCTAGCGGATCACTTTGCCTCTGACCACACTGACGAGGAAGGATCAGAAGTTCGTTTGGACGTCGGAATGCGAGCAGGCTTTTGAAGAGCTAAAGAGTCGTTTGACCACGGCGCCTGTGTTGACATCTCCATGTGGTACAGATGGCTATGAGATCTATAATGATGCTTCCGGCAGCGACTTAGGCTGCGTTCTTCTGTAGTTTGGAAAAGTGATTGCTTATGGCTCACGCCAGTTGAAAGTGCATGAGCGAAATTATATCGTCCACGACTTAGAGTTGGCGGCGGTGATCTTTGCACTTAAGTTATGGCGACACTATCTTTATGGTGTAAAAGTGGATATCTTTACAGACCATAAGAGCCTAAAGTACTTGTTGGATCAAAAGGATCTGAATATGCGACAACGAAAGTGGATGGAGTTCCTTGGGGACTACACCTTTGATATTCGTTATCCTCCCGTGAAGGGAAACGTAGTCGCTGATGCCTTGAGTCGTAGAACTCCTTCAAGGGCAAATTGGTTGAAAATGCATGATGAGCGTCTGATCCAGGAGTTGGAAGCGTTAGAGATTTCTTGTGTTGACAAGAATTCCACAGCCAATGCATGCTTAAACTGGACAGAGGTACAATATGACCTTATGGATAGGATTCGACGAGCAACGGAGCTGGGTGAAAGTCTCCAACGCTATGCAAAGGATGGGCTTGATGGCTAATTCTCCTGGGAGTCACGGCCTTTTGCGGAAAGAGGGACGCTTGTGCGTCCCGAGTATGGGTAAGTTGAGAGAAGAATTGATGTATGAAGCGCACTTTACAAAATATTCAATTCACCCTGTGAGCACAAAGATGTTCAAGGATATGAAAAAGTTATTCTGGTGGCTAAGACTAAAGAAAGACATAGCTCATTATGTGACGAAATGTCAAACTTGTGATTTGGTGAAATCGGAATGCCAGAAGCCCGGAGGTTTCTGGAAGTCGTTACCGATTCCGGAATGAAAGTTTGATGATATTTCAATGGATTTCGTGCATAGGTTGTCGAGATCTCGACGCGGGAATGATTTAAGTTGGGTGATTGTAGACCGGTTGACGAAACTGGCTCACTTCCTTCCGAATAAGCGGGACGATTCAGTGGAAGTCTTGGAAAAACTCTATGTGGAGCAGATCGTACGGCTGCATGGTGTTCCTCGTAGCATCGTGGGTGATCGTGATGGGTGATTCACATCGAACGATTGGAGGCTAATCCATCAATTGTTGGGAACGAAATTGACGTTTAGTACGGCCTTTCATCCCCAAATGGATGGCCAGACTGAGAGGACCAACAGAACAATGGAGGATATGCTTCGAATGTGCGCCCTTGATTTTGGTAAGAGATGGGAAGATCATCTCTATATGGTGGAGTTTGCCTACAGCAACAGCTACCAAGCGAGCATCGGTATGACACCGTTTGAAGCGTTGTATGGGCGTAAATGCCATACATCGTTAGCTTGGACAGAAGCAGGAGAATCCAAACTCTATAAGCGTAAAGAAATCGATGAAGCTAACTCGACGATACACTCTATTCGGGAGAGGCTACTGATAGCCCAGGATCGACAAGCAAAATACTACAACAGCAAGCATCAGAACGTGGAGTTTGCGATGGGCGATTGGGTATATTTAAAGATCAAACCCTTCAAAGGAGTGTCCAGGATTCGGCGTCTGAAAAAGTTAAGTCTGAGATATCGGCTAGCTCTTTCAGCAAAACTGAGTGGATTGTATGATGTGTTTCACATATATGTGCTTCGAAAGCCGTCAAAGATCCAGCGCAAGTGATCGAGAATGATCGTGTGTCGGTGGAGTATGGGCTAACGACGAAGGTTAGGCCCATTCGGATCGAGAATCGAGTCGATAAACAGTTGCGGAACAAGACAATCGGGATGGTCAAAGTCCGGAGGGACAACTGTGGCCATGAGGAGCTAACATGGGAGCGAGAGCAGACCATGCGAGCTGAATTTCCTGAGCTGTTTGTGTAAATTGTTGTACAGTGCACCCCTTGTTTTAACAGACATTTTGGAGTTATAACATCTTGCTTTTGTTCCCTTACTGTATGCAAATTTCGGGACGAATTTTTTTGTAAGGAGGGGAGGGTTCTAACACCCCAAATCCCCAAACTGGGTTTAGGATGGGCAACACGGCCTAGGATACGGGCGTGTCCCAAGTCGTGTCCTGCTCTGTATGGCTAAGCAGCCTATCGAGTGCTCGACGAGTTCTCGAGAGGGAACACGCCCTGCGACACGGGCGTGTCAGAGGGCGTATCCTCCTCTGGTTTGTCGACCTCCACTCGAGTAATTATGCTCGACGATCCTCGAGTGGGGAACACGGCCTATGATACGGGCGTGTCACATGGCCGTGTACTCCTCCGGATTTGGCCAAGGCTTTGAGGGCTTGTGAACACGGGCAGGACACGGGTGTCTCTGGGCACACGGCCTGTGACACGGGTGTGTCACATGGCCGTGTCCTGTTCGGGTTGAATCGGTTGTGTGCCGTCTGAGGTACGCGGCCGTAGACATGGACATGTTTGAAGGTGGGTCAGGGCACACGACCTGTGACACGGGCGTGTCACATGGCCGTGTCATGCTCTGGATAAGTCGGTTGTGTGCCGCTTAAGGTACACGGCATGTGACATGGGCGTGTCACAGGATGTGTCATCCCAAAATTAGACATGGGTGGGCGATTTGTGGCCGTTCATTTCCTTCATTTGGGATCTGATGGTCCAGGCTTCTCCCTGCTGCTTTAAGGCCGGAATTGAGAAGATGAGTCTGTTGAATTTTGTGAAGTGGAAGTGGGTCACAGGACAGGCCGGGCGGCCTGGGGCGGATAGCTTTGGCGGACTAGACGGACTGGGCGGACTGTGATGTGCGACCTGGTGGTAGGTCTAGTGGGAAGCCGGCTGTCTTCTGAGCGGTTTGTTTGCATGGAGTCTGCGGACTATATGGCATGTTGTCTGCGGATAGAGTGTTTGCTGATTGGCTTTGCCAAGAAGCGGCCTGAGCGGATGGAGGCTTGCGGACTGGTGCATTGCTCAGTGGCCGCGGGTGCAAGCTTGTGCTGACAGGCGGGTTGGCTCATGTCCGCGGAAAGCTTGCGGACTGATGTGTCCGCGGTATTGGTTGTTGCGGACTGGGCTTAGAGCTTGGCTGAGGCCTTGTCAAGTTCTGGTGATTACAGCAGGTGCTCTGCTGTGGAGACCGGTTGGCGGACTGGTGCTTAGAGTCCAGGAGGAGGCTGCTGCGTTGGACAGGAGTGCGAGGTGCTCGCAGACTGATGACGGTCTGTGCTAGGGTGTTTGGCGGACGGGAGTTTGTGTCTGCCATGCACGCATTGGCCTTTGATGGGTTTGGACTTGGTCACACATTGTGCCAAGTTCATGGTGTCCGCCGTATCTGACAAGTCCGCTGTGACCGGGCGGACTGTTGTTGTCTGCCTTTGGTCGTGGACTTGTGGCGGATTGGGGTGTCAGTCCTGCGGACTGCCTCGGGTTGGTGCGGACTACCATTGAAGGGGGTTGCTATCCTGTAGTGGTTGGAGCTTGCGGGCTGATGCCTTGTCCGCATAGCTTGGGCGGACTGGAGAGGGTTCGTCAATGGTTGCCTTGCTCCTGGCGGTTTTCCTTGGTATCCAGCTAAGTTCTTGCGGACTCAGCGGACGGAGGTTTGCTATTGCGCGGGCTGGGGCGGTGTCGTTATCTCTTGGGCGGTGACTACGCTCCTCACCCTGCCTATAAATAGGACCCCCCTGGCACATCTACAGTAACCTAAGTAACTTGAGTGAACAGTAAGTTGGGGTGTGCAAGGAGTTGTTGTCTGTGTTTGTCAGTCCGCGCGGATTGTTTCAGGCTGACGGTTTGTTGTGTGCAGGTCGCGCGGATAGCTTCAAGGAGCCAGAAGTTTGTCTATGACTTCGGTCAAGTTCTTGGAAGTGTGCGGTCTCTGCGGACTCTGCAGGAGGTCGCTCTGTGGCTTGTCAGTTCTGTTTCAACTTTGCCAGCTTCAATAACCTGTCCGCCGGTTTCAGGCGGGTAGGGGGTGTTCCTCAGTTCAGGTTCAGCAGGAGGAGAATAACGGTGTGTCTGCGCGGCCTCGCGGCTTCGGCGGACTCTGTGGTGATTCGGCGGACTGCAGCTAAGTGCGGGAGATCTCAGCGGACTCGGCGACCTCGGCGACCTCGCGGTCTCGGCGGACTCCGGTGTTGTCCGCCCGGCTTGTTTTTTGGTGCTTTCTGTTTGCAGCTGTTATACTAGCGAAATCATGTCTCGCTATGTATGCCTCGGATTGTAAAGAAGTGAATGTTAATAGACCTGGTTGTGCTTCCATTGTTTATTGGGATTAACCTCTATTCCTTGGTTTCCGCTGGTTCGACGTGCGAACTGGGTAGTTCTGAAGATATTAATTTGGCGTTTGGGCTATCTTGCTGACCACGTTGAGAAAATTTAACATGGTATCAGAGCCAGGTTTCTGAGGTTCAGTTGCGTGAGCAGAAGTCAGCCAGTGTTGTTACTCAGTGATTGAGTGGTGATCAACCTGTGTTGTTGCTCGGAGCTTCTGAAGGTTGCCAACAGGTGTTGCAATGGAAGGGAGTTTTGCAAGAGGTCTAGGCATTGAACTCTTAACGCCGACTAACTTCAAGAAGTGGAAGTCGTGCATGAAGAGTTATCTTCTTGGCGAGGAGCTGTGGGAAGTCATCGGTGGTGACGACAAACAGGAAGTTACTGCTATGTTCGGTACTGCTGAGCAGGATAGGCTCTGGAGAAGAACAAATGCTAAGGCGGAGTTCATTCTGAAGAGAGCCTTGTCTCCAGAACTGTTTGATCACATTGTAGGGTGTGAGTCGGCTGCTGATATTTGGACAACCATTGATGAGTTGTTCAATAGGAAGAATGTGGCGCGGATTCAGTTCTTGGAGAATGAGTTGGCCAGGGCAACTCAGGGAGACCTTTCCATCTCCAAGTACTTCTTAAAGATGAAGAGCTTGTGCGATGAGCTGTTGGCTCTGGATCTTGATGATCCTATCTCCGAGGCCAAGATGAAAAGGCACATTATCCGCGGCTTGCGGAAGGAGTATGTGGCCTTTGTAACATCTGTTCAAGGGTGGGCTACTCAGCCGTCATTGCTGAAGCTGGAGAATCTGCTTGTCTCGCAGGAGAGCTTAGCAAGGCAGATGGCTGGAGTGAATCTGAATCAGGAAGGCAGCGAAGCTCTCTTCTCAGGCAAGAAAGGATGGGAAGGGAAGAAGAAGAAGAAGGTGCAGGCCGCTGTTGAGAAGGAGACTTCAACTTCATATCCGCCGGAGAGGAGCAATGCTCCTAAGGACTGGAAGAAGAATCTGAAGTGCTACCGGTGTCATCAACGAGGGCACTTCAAGCGGGACTGCGAGGTCAAACTGCAGCCTGGGCATGCTGCGGGAAAGGAGGAAGCTTGCTCGAGAAGTGAAGAAGCAGGATGGGGCGAAGCTTTTATGACGGGAACTTGTGTCCGGGCCTTGTCTGCTGAGGACTTCAACAGCGAGTGGATCGTGGACTCCGAGTGTGGTCATCACCTCACCGGAGACAGATCGAAGTTCACCTCCATGCAGGCGTACTCAGGTAATGAAGCTATTATCACTACTGATAATACTATTTATGCAGTAGAGAAGGAGGGGGTTGTGTCTTTGGGTAGTGATCAGGGGCCACTCACGTTAAGGAGTGTGTATCACGTATCGGGCATGAAGAACCTCTTCTCGGTGACCAATGCGGTGGATGCTGGGTATCACGTTCTGTTTGGGCCAACAGACGTGAGGTTCCTTCGCAACGTATCAGCGGTGAAGGCTGATGTTGCTCATGTTGGGAGGAGGGTGAAGAACTTGTTTGTTCTTTCCACCAATGCTTATGTTGATAAGATGAGAGCCAATGATAGCGCTGCTATCTGGCATGAGAGGCTGGGGCATGTTGGCATGGACAAGCTGAAGGCGATGGCTAGTAGAAGTCTGGTGAGGGGGTTGCTGAAGTTGTCCTCCTTTGGTGATGGGCATGTTTGTGCGGGCTGTCAATACGGTAAGGCACATCGCCTTCTGTTTGATAAATCACAAACAAGGAGCAAGAAACCATTGGAGTGTATTCATGGCGACCTGATGGGACCGACGGTTACTGCCAGCCTTGGTGGAAGCAGATACATGCTTGTCTTGGTTGATGACTACTCAAGGTATACTTGGGTGTACTTCTTAAAGGAGAAGTCGGAAGCCTTCCGTTTGTTCGTGGAGTTCAAGGAGTTGGTAGAAGGCCGGCTTGGCTTGCGGATTAAGAAGCTTAGAACTGATAACGGGGGTGAGTTTGTATCCTCCGAGTTTTCTAACTTCTGCAGGAAGCACGGGATCCAACGAGAGCTTACTTGTGCTCACACTCCACAACAAAATGGGGTAGCGGAGCGGAAGATCCGTCATCTGACGGAGACCTGCAAATGCTGGCTTCATGCGAAAGATATCCCAAGGTCCTTTTGGGCAGAGGGAATGTCTTGTGCTGCTTATGTTATCAATCGGATGCCACTCAGCCCTATCAACATGAAGACTCCTATTGAGCTGTTGCTGAACGAGAAGCCGAGTGTGGGACACCTTCGGGTGTTCGGTTCAACTTGCTACGTGCATGTCCCGAATGCTTCACGGACAAAGCTGGATGCGAAGGCAAGGAAACTTGTCTTTGTTGGCTATGATGAGCGGAAGAAGGGATGGAAATGCATGGACCCTGTGACGAAGAAGTTTGTGGTGTCAAGAGACTTTTTCTTTGACGAGCTGACGTCATATGGAAGTGGCTCGGTGGAGCTAACCGGAAGTAGCAAGGTTGATGAAGCACCGGTGGAGGCTACTGAAGGCTTGGAAGAGGAGCTTGCTGTTTCACCAGCAGCTCCTGTTGCTTCGAACTCCGAGGCTGAGCCTTCTGGCTCAGGATGCAGGGGGATCACTGCTCAATGCTTGCCCCAGGTAGGAGTGGAGCCCGAAGAAGCAACGGAAGCCGTGAGCAAGGAGCCGTGTCTTCGAAGATCGAAGAGGGTGGTTAAGCCACCGGCTCGGTACTGTGATGGGAATGCAGTGAGCTTTGTCTCATGCTTCTTTGCAGGTCCTCTGGATGAGCAAGAGCCTGCAAACTTCAACGAGGCCACTGGAGTGAAGGAGTGGGAATGTGCCATGAAGGAAGAGATTGATGCTCTGAAGAAGAATGAAACCTGGGACCTTGTGCCCAAGGTTGATGGCATTACTCCGGTTACTTGCAAGTGGGTGTATAAGTTGAAGAAGAAGGCTGATGGGAGCATTGATCGGTTCAAGGCTCGCCTGGTCGCTAGAGGATTTTCACAGCAGTATGGAGAAGACTATGAGGAGACATTCAGTCCAGTTGCGAAGATGACTTCTGTAAGAGTGGTGATCGCCTTGGCTGCTAGCAAGGGATGGAGGTTGTGGCAACTCGATGTGAAGAATGTCTTTCTTTACGGAGAGATTGACAAGGACATCTTCATGGATCAGCCGCTTGGTTTTGTCTCTGAGAAGCATCCGGACTATGTCTGCAAACTCAGGAAGGCTCTCTATGGGTTGAAGCAAGCTCCTAGAGCGTGGTATGGGAAGATTGCAGAATACTTGCAATTCTATGGATACCTTGCTTCCAACTCAGATTCAAGCTTGTTCATCAAGAAGAAGGGAGAGCTACGAGTCTTGGTCCTGTTGTATATGGATGACATGATCATCACAGGGAATTCAGAGGGGGAAGTAGCAAGGCTCAGGGCTGAGCTTGCTATACGCTCCGAGATGAAGGACTTGGGAGAGTTGCATCACTTTCTCGGTCTGGAAGTGGAGAGGAAGGAGTGCGGGGTTCTCATTTGCCAGAAAGGGTATGCTGATCGTATTGTGAAGCGGTTCGGCATGGGCGAAGGAAAGAAGTGCTCTACTCCACTGGAATCTGGGCTGAAGCTTCGACGGGATGAGGGAAGGGTTCTTCATGATCCCTTGGTGTTCAGGGCTCTTGTTGGGAGCTTGATTTACCTGACGATTACAAGACCGGATATTGCTTATGCTGTTGGTCGAGTAAGTCGGTATATGGCTGAACCAAGGCAATCTCATCTAGTGGCGGCAAAGGGAATTCTGAAGTATGTCAAGGCTTCTTCTGATATGGGACTCCTCTATAGAAGGGACTCGGAGTTTGCATTGCTCGGGTACACGGATGCTGACTATGGCGGTGATTCGAATGATCGAAGGTCTACTTCAGGTTATTTGTTCACTTGCGGCTCAGCTAGCATCTCGTGGTGTAGCAAGAAGCAGGACTCGATGTCGGTTTCAACCACGGAGGCGGAGTATAAGGCTTCGGCCTTGGCTGCTCGGGAAGCCGTTTGGTTGAGGAGGCTTATAGAGGATGTTCATGAAGATGTGCAAGGGCCTACTTTACTCCAGGGTGACAATGAGAGTGCTCTCAAACTGGTTAACAATCCAGTGTGTCACGCCAGGACCAAGCATATAGAGATTGATCACCACTTCATCAGGGAGAAGGTGTTGGAGGGGTCTCTGCTGGTCGGGCATGTTCGGAGTGAAGATAATCTTGCTGACATCTTCACGAAGCCACTGTCGAAGGGGCCTTTTGAACGCTTGCGCAGCTTGCTGGGCTTGGTCACCACTTCCCACTTTAAGGGGGAGTGTTGAATTTTGTGAAGTGGAAGTGGGTCACAAGACAGGCCGGGCGGCCTGGGGCGGACAGCTTTGGCGGACTAGGCAGACTGGGCGGACTGTGATGTGCGGCCTGGTGGTAGGTCTAGTGGGAAGCCGACTGTCTTCTGAGCGGTTTGTTTGCATGGAGTCCGCGGACTATGCGGCCTGGTGTTTGCGGATAGGGTGTTTGCTGATTGGCTTTGCCAAGGAGCGGCCTGAGCGGATGGAGGCTTGCGGACTGGTGCATTGCTCAGTGGCCGCGGGTGCAACCTTGTGCTGACAGGCGGGTTGGCTCATGTCCGCGGGAAGCTTGCGGACTGATGTGTCCGCGGTATTGGCTGTTGCGGACTGGGCTTAGATCTTGGCTGAGGCCTTGTCAAGTTCTGGTGATTACAGCAGGTGCTCTGCTGTGGAGACCGGTTGGCGGACTGGTGCTTGGAGTCCGGGAGGAGGCTGCTGCGTTGGACAGGAGTGCGAGGTGCTCGCGGACTGATGACGGTCTGTGCTAGGGTGTTTGGCGGACGGGAGTTTATGTCCACCATGCTCGCATTGGCCTTTGATGGGTTTGGACTTGGTCACACATTGTGCCAAGTTCATGGTGTCCGCCGTATCCACCAAGTCCGCTGTGACCGGGCGGACTGTTGCTGTCTGCCTTTGGTCGTGGACTTGTGGCGGATTGGGGTGTCAGTCCTGCGGACTGCCTCGGGTTGGTACGGACTGCCATTGAAGGGGGTTGCTGTCCTGCAGTGGTTGGAGCTTGCGGGCTGATGCCTTGTCCGCATAGCTTGGGCGGACTGGAGAGGGTTCGTCAATGGTTGCCTTGCTCCTGACGGTTTTCCTTGGTATCCGGCTAAGTTCTTGCGGACTCAGCGGACGTTTGCTATTGCGCGGGCTGGGGCGGTGTCGCTATCTCTTGGGCGGTGACCACACTCCTCACCCTGCCTATAAATAGGACCCCCTGGCACATCTACAGTAACCTAAGTAACTTGAGTGAACAGTAAGTTGGGGTGTGCAAGGAGCTGCGGTCTGTGTTTGTCAGTCCGCGCGAAATGTTTCAGGCTGACGGTTTGTTGTGTGCAGGTCGCGCGGATAGCTTCAAGGAGCCAGGAGTTTGGCTGTGACTTCGTTCAAGTGCTTGGAAGTGTGCGGTCTCTGCGGACTCAGCAGGAGGTCGCTCTGCGGCTTGTCAGTTCTGTTTCAACTTTGCCAGCTTCAATAACCTGTCCGCCGGTTTCAGGCGGGTAGGGGGTGTTCCTCAGTTCAGGTTCAGTAGGAGGCGAATAACGGTGTGTCCGCGCGGCCTCGTGGCTTCGGCGGACTCTGTGGTGATTCGGCGGACTGCAGCTAAGTGCGGGCGATCTCAGTGGACTCGGCGACCTCGGCGACCTCGCGGTCTCGGCGGACTCCGGTGCTGTCCGCCCGGCTTGTTTTTTGGTGCTTTCTGTTTGCAGCTGTTATACTAGCGAAATCATGTCTCGCTATATATTCCTCGGATTGTAAAGAAGTGAATTTTAATAGACCTGCTTGTGCTTCCATTGTTTGTTGGGATTAACATCTATTCCTTGGTTTCCGCTGGTTCAACGTGCGAACTGGGTAGTTCCAAAGATATTAATTTGGCGTTTGGGCTATCTTGCTGACCACGTTGAGAAAATTTAACAGAGTCTTATTTTACCTTGGGCCACTCTCTTTCTAAAAGAGCTAGAGAGAAGGGAGAGAAAGGAGGAGGAGGAGAAAGGAGCCAGCCATCGGTGGAGCTTCAGTGTTCCGAATCGAGATCTGAGGCCAGATTTGTGGAGGCAAGGCCGCTGCGGTGCTTTCCAACTGGCTAGAATTCCATGGCTCCAAAGAGGTTGTCAAGGGTAACGATCTTCCTTCTTGGGCATGTGAAGCCCTTCTTTTGGCATGTGTATGGATTTCCGCCAGAAAAGGGTGGATTACGAAGGGATTTCCTTGGGTTGATTCTTGCAATCTCCAATAGTCTTGCATATAAATTCGGAAATGTATAGTACAGAATAGGCATGCTGTGTGAAGCCCACCTAGACAGGTTGATCTAGATTGCTGATGTTTCATTTGCACACCAGAGAAGACTCCGTGGTTAAACGTGTAGTTTGTGGAGTCGATGGGTTGAACCTGTGAAGGGCAGTAGTAGGAAGTACTGGAGTGGTAGTCTAGGAAAAAACCCTTGTGATGTTTGTGTTGTGTGCTATGGCAAGACCAGTTTTCTGGCACTGCAGGATGCTGCAGGGTTTGGGCGGAGTTGGGTGCAGAAAGTGAGTTCTGTGGAACCCACTAAGCGATCGTGAGAGATGCTAGCATGAACTTCCCTTGTGGATTGTGAAGCCAGTCCTTGGTGGACATTATGGCTCTTGTGAAGCCAATTAGTGGTGGATAAGCCAGTCTGTGATGGACAGTATGGCTATTGTGAAGCTAGTCCTTGGTGGACAGTATGGCTATTGTGAGCTTGATAAGCTCTTGAAAATACCTTGTGCCGAACAGGAAATGTGAAACCGAACCGCGCCTTAGATTTGGCCTCGAGTACATTGGTATTTGGTGATGGCAAGGCGACTTGAGCAACAGGGGGTGGCTGATCCGTACCTATGTTATGTCTGTCTGACTTGAAGACCTGAAAGTGCGGTCAGTTGGAGCGCATAATGAGAGTCTTAGGCATGCGCGCCGGAAAGACTAAACGCTCAATTTTACCATCGGGTTTCAGAACTAGAATGGTGGTGGGACCCTGGTTCGCCGGTACACCAAGAATGTGCCGTGAGTGCGCGGATCGTCGGGCCGCGTGGCTGACGGTTGTGATGGATTATTTGTGCGTGAGAGCACAATATATGATATATATATATGCCTATGAATTGCTATGTCTGCAGGGAAGAAATACCACTGCCCGTGAAAGGGGTAGGGTCGTTATAAATTGGTCAGCTGAATGCTGATCGTTCCCTTGTTTGCCACCGTTTGGTGGGCTGTCCTTGTACAGGTGCTGGAGAGCCGAGCGGAACACATAAGGGCTGAAGTCCCTGCTGCTGCTGCTAGCCCTTGAAGGCTAAGCAAATAATGCTGTGTTTTGCTCATGTGTGGCTGGCCTGCGCGCCGATGTTTTGTAAAGAGTAACTGTAAGGCCATAAGCCAAATGATGTTGTATTTGCTGTACATTCCTACGATAGTTTATATATAAATGTGGGTGTTTCTATATATAGTGTACATTCATTGTTGGAGTTCCATATTATTGTTAAAGTCTTGCGCTAGCATGCTCTGAGTTATGGTGCGATTATGATTTGGTATTAACCTGTAACTTCCCCGTCTGTTTTGTGGCATATGGTGTGGGTCCCCGGCCGGACCTTCTATTATCTTTATACTATAAGCATGGACCTAATCAGCTCATGGTGTAACATTTTAATACAAAAATGCGCTCATAAAAAACTGATTTTGTGAGTTAAATGGAGGGTATTTTGGTATTTTAGTCGGATCAACGCTTAATTAATACAGATGGCCTCGCACCCGACACTGTTCAACTACCTCAAAATCGTGATTCGTGGCTTCATCTTCCCGATACCCCTCTTCTTCTTCTACGCAGTTAGGGCATCGCGATTCCTCCTCCTCCCGCGGCTTCACGTCACCGTTCCTCCTCCTCCCGCGACTTCACGACACCAAGATCATCCTCCCCGCTGCACCACGATTGCATATTACCAACAGCTGCCCTAATTCCTCCTCCCGCTCGCATCTCTGCCGCATTTGAAGGGTTCGTCGGCAAGGAAACATCTTTGTTCAAGCCGATGCAGGTACATTTCCCTCTTGATCTTCAAAGAAGGAAACATCTTCATTCTCAAAAAATACTCACTCCCGTTCTCCACCATCATATTATCATGCCCTAAAACCATCTCACACTTCAGATCGCCATCATGTCTGCTTCGAAAGGCCATTTCGCATCCTCTGCTACTTCAAGCCCCCTTATTTTCGCCAATTTTTTCTTATCATTTACTTAATGTCATTTCTTCCTTCTCTGATCTAGCTTTTTGTTCTTTGATTCTGGCTTTCCCTATCAACGTTGAAGCTGTCTTCTCAAAGTTGAAGCCTGAATCTATCTTCATCCTTCTCTTCTTCTGCACATTAACCTCTATAAATGGTTTTGCAAGATCAGAAAAATTTCTGAGCTAATGAAAAAGGGGCCAATTTTGCAAGATAAAAAAAATTGCATAGAGATGAATAACTGTCATTTTAGTGTTGCCAATTTAGTGAGTGTCAATTTTATTTATACATTTTAACAATTATTCATTTTTTCCGCACAATTTTCCAATTTTTACAGATTTTCATCATTTTGATCATTTTGATCATTTTGATTTGGGGATTTCTACAGCCACTGTTTTAGATATTGTTCTCAGATTTTGTGATTTCAGGTGCCAGTGCAGTAGAGAGAGCTCCTCCTCGACAACTTCATTCAGGTGCCACTGCAGTAGAGATGATACTAAGATCTTGGATTCATCTTCAATTTCTTGATTATTGGATTTTTAACTACTTATTTTGGGTTCAGTTTTGAAGGTTTCTTCTTTTCTTCATTTCAATTTTGAAGGAATCTCTCTACAATATTGATCAAAATGAATTATTATTTCCTTTATTTCAAATTTTTAATACCAAAAGCGTGATCGATCAATTTTTCAATGCCAAAGCTACTTTCAGATAAGAAAAAGGTTTCAATTTCATTTTAATATGGTTTCAACTTTATCTTCAGACAATGAAATTGAGCTGCTCTCGGATATTTTATGGTTTCAATTTCAGTGTTACGATGGTCGTTTTTGCTAGCTTTTTTTTTATTTCAGGAACGAAAAATGGCAGCAATGCAGGTAAAACTATGAATTTTTTTTCCTAATTGTGGTTTTAGGACTGGCTTTCAGCAATGCTTTTAACGCATCTTCTACTTTTCAACAAATTTTGTTCATAAACACATTTTTATCTCTGTTTTGATAGCAGTTATTTCACATAATGCTAATTCAAATAGATCTAAACTCATGCAGTTAGCTATTTCAGCAGTTCATATAACACAATAAGCAGTTTACAAATAGCAGAAACTTATATTTCAGTTTTACAAAACTGAAATCAGCAATTCATATAACACTCAATAAGCTGTTTTTGTTTTGATTTCCAGGTCTATCTATTCTATCTATAGAACATCACTTGCTCTTCTTACAACAACTTTTAGAAAACCTAAGCTTTTAGTAGTCTACCAATACATATTTTTAGCTTATGTTTATGATTACTTATATTTTGTATTCTTGCCACTCTTGCTATGAAATTTATTTTCGGATGAGTTTGTTCACCGTGATTTTTGAGCACCTACCCCGCCAATTGACATCACCCCTGCCAATTTTTGAGCTCTCCGGCACGCCCTCTTAACATGTCGATAATGTCTTTCCTCTTATCTATTTTAGTTACTTTCAAGTTCTTGACTCTCTTATCTATTTTTTGGTTGCTCTGTTTTTTTTTTCATTTTGCATTTTTTAAAAAACTTTGCAGCAGAAGAAACAGAGGATTCATCGTCTTACTCGATCCTCTGTGTGGTTCGGGATGTTGTGGAGTTGCAACCTGTCTCTATAAACCACCATTGAGCAGCGCGGTTGGGCTGGAGAAAAATCTCCTTCCGGCAGTCTCCTCCTTCTGGCAAGGTCCTCCTCCTAGCAAGCTCTTCTTTTTTGGTAAGTATCTGCTCGAATTTTTATTATATTGGCTTTCTCTGATTTGTTTTTCACCTTTTGTTCTTTGTCTTTTTCATCTGATGAAGCTTCTCCTCCTCGACACGACTCAAACTCCTTGCAATCTCCTCCTTCCGGTAATCTTTTGGATTTTTCATAACTTTCGGATAAAACTATAGTTATGTTGTGCGAAAAATTTGATATTTTTAATTTTTGAAATGAGGCTTATGTTTTTATCAAATATTGGATTACAATGATTTTTTCGACACGTTTTGCTAATTTAGAATGTTTGCACTTTAGCATTTCCCTTTTATTACACTTGATCTTTCAACAATTACTTTTAGTATCTCTATGTTTTAGTTTTGTGTACTTTTATTCTGAATCAATGTTCCTCTGTCAGGGAGGTAAAATATGGCAAAGACAGTAGTAATGTGAGATGTTGGAGTGGTAGAATCAAGCACATGGATTGTTCTAGAAATGCTGCCAACGTGGTTGATCTGTATCAACAATGCGGTCCAAGTTAGTGATTTTTCTAAAAAAAAAATTCATTGATGGTTATAAATATAATTTTAGTAGTGTTCACAACTATTTTTGTATACGCTTATTTACCTGATTTTTGCGCATATCCAAACATTATGTTGCTGCTCTTGATGTATATAGATTTCATGCTCTTTAAAACGCTTCTGAATGGTTTCCAAGATTCTCACTTCTTTCTCCATTCTGATTTAATTGGTAGATAGTTTTATTTCTATGGTTTTTATCCAGTGACATAGCAAGCAATGGTAAATTTTTTGTGAACTTTGTTTCATGAATCTGATGACACTATTGATCTACTTTATGAAGTTTTTTTCTTGATAACTGATATTAAATGCAATAAATTATTTTAGATCTACATACAACCAACACTTTTTCTTGCATTTATTTCTCTTGCTTCAAGATCCATGTCTTTTGATTGAGAAGTTGATTGGGCTTGGGTTTCGTTTCTTAATTTTATTGTTGTTGTAGTTGTTGTTGTAAGTGCTTATCTGTAAGGATACATCAAAGAATTGCAAGAAACAGTTAATAAATGCATTTCCAACGTTCCATTTTGTAAGTGCTTATCTGTAAGGATACCAAAAATATCTAACCCAGTGTTGCAACATTGGAAATACACAAAATGGAACATTTTATGAAGGCACATTGGAAAAACTAAGCACGCATAATCAATTGAAAGATGCACGAACAAATGAAATAATGAAATATGATTAAGTTAATAAGTTAGAAAAAAACAGTGATGAATATTATTCCACCAGTTTAACCCAACAAAAAGAGAAACTGCATTGAGGTTTCATGCAAAGGAGACCGAACCTTGCATAGTTTCCCCACGACTAATATTGCCTCCATGATTAATGTAGCCCCTCGTGATCAATATTGCCCCCATGATCAATGTTGTCGTCCACGAACAATGTTGCCCCCCCCCCCCCCCACAACCAATGTCATCATCCACGATCAATGTTGCCTCCACGACTAATGTTGCCGCACACGACCAATGTCGTCGCACATGACCGATATCACCCCCACGACCAATGTCGCCGTCCACGACCAATGTCGCCCCCCACGATCCATGTCTCCCCCACGACTCCTGTCGTCGACCACGATCAATGTCGCCCCTATGACTAATGTCATCCCTATGACCAATGAAGCCCCCACGACCAATGTCGTTGCCCACGACCAATGTCGCCCAACACGATCCATGTCTCCCCACGACTCATGTCGTCGCCCACGATCAATGTCGCCCCCTATGACTAATGTCATCCCCTATGACCAATGTAGACCCCACGACCAATGCCGCCCCCCACGACCAATGCCGCCGCCCACGATAAATGTCGCACGCTCGACAAATGTCGCAGCCACGACGAATGTTGCCCGCACGGGATCCCCCGTGCACGACTGCTTGTATGTTATATGAATGGATGGAGACGTTACATCTATGTCGAAAAGAGGGGCTGGAAAATATGGATTCCCTGATAGCTTGTATGGATTTGCTTTTCTCTTATAGTTCTACTTAGCGAGGTCGTGCGTAGGTTGTTCTCATTATGCTGTGGAGATGTCATGTGGAGTGCAGATTTAAGCAAGACCATGACGAGAGGGACCGACAAAAACAAAATATCCCTGATGGCTCGTATGTGATTTGTCCCACGTCGCCTTCCAGGGAACGACTGCCTACCTCCTCCAAAAAGGTCAATCAAAAGCCAAGGAGACAATAGTCGTCCATGTACATCCAGAAATTTATCTAGCATGTAAATGAAAACATAAAACAAAACTATCTACAAACAATTAGTAATATGAATGTGAATACTTGATGGCCGCCTTCAACTTAAATGGGCGATGTTGGCATAAGCTGAAGTGGCAGCTGGACAAATAATCAAGTATCATAGTCAATGAAAGCAGATGACAAAGCAGCTGTAATACCACCATCGAAGATAAGGAAAAAAGATACAGATAAGAAGGAAGTTACTACACCTTGCACTTTACCAATGTGATGACATGGAAAAGATTATATTAACACCTGTATTTCTTTAACATAAATATCCATTTGGATATCAGTAGTTTGTTGGGCCTATAAAAGCCCCAAAGCCCTGCAAAAGAAAATAATATATTCTCTATATACAAGTAGACTTGTATCATATCCGGTTTTCGTAGGATACTACTCTCCCCAGCTTATACTCTTTTTATTTTCTAACATTTAGCATGTGTGTGTGTATATATATATATATATTCTCTCTTTGTTGTTTGATTGAAAACTATAGGTTCTACTTAATTAAATTCAAATTAATATCATAACTTTCAATTCCATCATCGGATTGTAACGTTCTTTTTATGGATATTGATCGTCTCAACTCAATCAATTTTCACTATCTTCAAGCTTTCCAATCCACAGAACAATTATTCAACAAAAAAAAGCTTGAGGAAGAAAAAGCTCTCAACAAGTGTTCACACAGCACATCCTGTTCATATTCCGAAGAACATTTCATGTTGTAGTGGTGAAGAGAAGTTGTTTTGGTGCAACAGCTAGAGAAGAAGACTCATGAGCTTAAGTTCTCGAGTCATTGTAACTCTTATTAAATTTCTACTATAAGATCTCACTGAGATCTGAGTGTAAGCCTGATTTGTAAAGGCTAGGTGTAGGACATTTTCTAAAGTCTGGGGTAGGATTCCTACAGAGGATCTGAGGTAGACCTGTGTTATAAAGAGTGAGATAGGACTTACTTGTGAGCCTAAGATAGGAGACTTGGTGTTTTCTCCAAGGTAAGACTGTGAGCAGTCTGAGTAGTAAGAGTGGGAAGCACTCTGAGCTATAGGATCCTGGGAATGATCTGAGCTATAAGATCCGTTGATCTGAGTTTTTGGAAGAGTTGACCGAATCTAGCTCACTGTAAGATAGGTGAAGAGGAAAAATAAATGTACCCTAGTTAGTGGAACCACTATAAATTGCTTGTATTTTTGTGTTCTTAAAAGCTAACATTCTAACTACAACACATCAAGTACAATCTTAAAAAGGTCCAAGAGACTTAGGCTCTATTTGTTTGGGCGTTTCGCAACTCAATTTTGGGCAAACACATCCGGAATGAGGGTAAACAAATGAACCTCTGACGGCGTCTGCTCTATTTCCACCCGCCCGCCTTGAGAAACGCTCCAAAAAGCTCTATTTGGAGCAGCCACCTCCCCCTCCGGTTCGAACTCTCTGTTTCCACCCGCCGGATCGACCCGTCACCGCTAAAACAAATGAAGCCTTAAAAGAAATATATTCACCCTCATCTAGATGTTTAGCTACCCTTAAAAGACTTTCAGATATAGCTCTCATTCATGCAGCAGGTAGTAAGTTACCTTATATCGAAACTTTCTTTGGTCTCTATCGCCCGTAGGAAGTCGGCCTATTGATAAAAAGGTAATGAGCGGATCCATTCAGGATGCTTATTGTTCAATCTTCATAATCTCTCCTTCTTCAATGGATGACCAAAACAACTCTATCATGGTTCCCTGGCCCTCAGGTTGTACTTGGCTAGGTGATCAGCTGTCGAGTTCTCCTCTCGCGGCACATGCTGGCGAAGAAAGACTGAAAGCTTCCTATGAAACCTTTCATTTTTACCAAGTATATTTGAAGTATGGGGTCGAACACTTCAAACTCTCCCCTGATTTGTGACACAACCACCATTCAATCGGTGAAGACCCTGAATCCTTGATCCCCAACTCTTTGGCGGGGCATAGGTCTGCCACCATGGCTTCGTAGTCCGCCAAATTATTCGTGATGGGAAAGAGGATCTCAACTGCTTCATCGATCCTAGTTTCTCGCTGGCTAACCAACACGATGCCCACTCCTACTTAATTTTTTCCGGAAGTTCCATCCACGAACATGTTCCAAGAAATTGGGTTTGAAGAGTCTTTGTCTCCTCCTGCCTCGACAAATAAGTCAGCTAAGAAATCCGTCACTGGTTGGACTTTGATTTTTACCCTTGATGAGAAAGAGATGTCGAACTCGCTAAGTTGTACTACCAACTTCGCTAGTCTTCCTAAATGCTCTACCACCATGGAAGATAATTCAAAAGATACAGATAAAAAGGAAATTACTACACCTTGCACTTCACTAGTGTGATGACACGGAAAAGATTATATTAACACCTGTATTTATTGGGCCTAAAAAAGGCCCAAAGGCCTGTTAAAGAAAATAATATACTCTCTAAATACAAGATGCAGACTTATATCAAATCCAGATTTAGTTGGATACTACTCTCCTCCCGCTTATACTCTTTTTATTTTCTAACATTTAGCGCATGTATATATATACTCTCTCTTTTTGTTGTTTGATTGAAAACTATAGGTTCTGCTTAATTAAATTCAAATTAATATCATAACTTTCAATTCGATCATCCGATCATAAGGTTGCTTTTATGGATATTGATCATCTCAACCAAATCTATTCAACCACATTTGAATCTCTAAGATCTTACAGCAGATAAATCTTGCAGGAAACAGAACATTCATTAGATGAACTTTATATATATATATATAAACTTGAAATTAAAAACCCTAACTTTGGCAAGGACTCTAGAGTTATGATTACAAACAACTGCAATATAGCCCATCATCGGATCAGGATCCTCTCCACCAGTTCGCATGAACCGGAGAGGTCCAGTTCACGATCGTGATTTGCCCAGCGAAATAGGAGAGCCAATATGAACTCAAGTTAACACGCGGGGCCCACTCGTCAAGTAGAGTTCTCGCCCCCAGTACCGTCCGATTTTTGCGGGACAAATCACAACCGTGAACAGGATTCCCTCCATTTCAGCCGAACTAGAGAGGATCCTGATGGTCATCGTGGCGGAGAGCAGCAATTTAAGAGGAACATATATAAAGCAATCTTAAAACAAGAGGAGGAAGAACTATGCATCGCCTCCATGGATCAGCTAATGGCAATTGAGCCCCATACATCCGGATATCAGTTTCTTCAGCATCCTCTTCTGCATTCAACAGAGTCACAGCGATATTCAGTAAAGAGATTTTCGCCATGATTCTAGGCGCGAGCAAAGAGAGGGAGAGAACAGGGGAAGGAGATACCGTCTTGGGTTTTTTATAGAGAAGCTCAGGAGGGATCTTGTATAGATCTTCGTCCACCGCCATGGCAGCTCTGGGCCTACGAGGCGGGCAGTCGGCGGCGTTGCAGACCTTCCTCTGTTTCCTCTGTTTCTGCTCCTTCGTATAGTTCGTCTCCGTTCCAGCTCCACTCATCTTCGGCGCCTGAAACAAACCAAAAGGTCGATTCACAGATGAATCCCAACGTACCAGAATAACAAAATGCTGAAAGAGAGTGACAAAGGCAGGACCTTTTGACGATAATGGCCAGTGTATGGGAGCCTGCATTTCACCGGCATGGCCACCGGAACATTGAAGAGATCTTCATATCCTTCGTAGTACCCCCAGCTCTCAAACTCCGGGATTTTCCATCTCCTCATCTCGTTCGACCAAACCTGCTAACAATTAAACGCTTCAGTCTCAGAACACATCATGATTTCAAAGAAGCATAAACATCCAATGTTGAAGGTTGAATGTTCTCTCCGCCTCACCTCCATTTCGCTTCTAAAGTTGACGTGCAAAACAAATAAAGAAAGTTAAGAACGGGACTGGTAATGGCGATCTTCAGCGGCAGTTAAGAAAATATCAGTGGGGGAAAAAAGAGAGAAGTAGTCGGGTCTTCTTCTATCCTGAAGATGGTTCTGCAGCATTTTGGTTGGCTTTTTAAAGGCAAGGAGATGGGAGAGGGGTATTAATGGCGACGAAGGAACCCATTCCCCTGTGTCCGGTGTTGTCGTTTTACACCTTCTGAGAATGTTTTTAAAACAGGGTCGTGGTCAAGGAGTGGAGCAGAGCTCGGTAGGGTTCATTAATCAACAAAGAAGAATGCCCTTTTGCTATTGCTTATTTGTGTTTTGAATTCATGCCGCGACTGAATTTTGGATTGGACTGGAGCTTTGCAAACGGTGCTGTAGAATCTCTGCTTTCTGCACTAGGTTGGACTTTGAGCCCTCTCTCCATTAATGGCGGCACCTTTCCCTGGTCACCTCCATCGCTTCCCCCACTCCCTCCCACGTTTTACTGTTAACGGGCACGACAACCGTAGAGATAGGTAGATTGGATCATCATTAAGCACTGATGATGGAAATCATATCTTGACGTTGTTTAAGGGGCACATCAACACATCATTGTAGCAAACACGGCCCAAACAGACTATAGGTATCATCTATGGAAGGTTATTACTAAAGGTGCAAGTTGAAAATTCGACTTGAGCCGACTTGTGAGATCGATAAACGGACTTGAAGACTCAGTCCAGTTTGAGCATGATTCCTAGTGGAACTCGAGTTCATATGACCTTGTCATGAGCTTGTGAACTTTATAATATATAGTATTGATAATCTAAAGTTAGACTTGAACTCGCGAGCTCATGAGCCTTCTCGAGCTCCATATATAGTTCTTGAGCATGAGTCTATTTTATGTATGTGAGCTCGTGCTCAAAATATCAAGCTTGAGCGCGAGACTGGGCTTGATAATTTTGTGAAGCGCGGCTTAAATTTGACTCATTTGCACCCTTAGTTGTTCCAAATAATTATTGTCAATATTCGCTTGATCGGTGCATCAATGTTGAATTTTGTGAAGTGGAAGTGGTTGACGGGACAGGCCGGGCGGCCTGGGCGGACAGGTTTGGCGGACTAGGCGGACTGGGCGGACTGTGATGTGCGGTCTGGTGGAAGGTCTAGTGAAAAGCCGGCTGTCTTCTGAGCGGGTTGTTTGCATGGAGTCCGCGGACTATGCGGCCCGGTATCTGCGGATAGAGAGGCTTGCGGACTGGTGCATTGCTCAGTGGCCGTAGTGCAAGCTTGTGCTGATAGGCGGTTTGGCTCGTGTCCGCGGGAAGCTTGCGGACTGATGTGTCCGCGGTGTGGGCTGTTGCGAACTGAGCTTAGAGTTTGGCTGAGGCCTTGTCGAGCTCTGGTGTTACAGCAGGTGCTCTGCTGTGGAGATCGATTGGCGGACTGGTTTTGGAGTCCGGGGATGGTTGCTGCGTTGGACAGGAATGCGAGGAGCTTGCGGACTGCTGGCGATCTGTGCTAGGGTGTTTGGCGGACGGGTGTTTGTGTCTGCCATGCTCGCATTAGCCTTTGATGGTTTTGGACATGGTCACACTCTGTGCCAAGACCATGGTGTCCGCCGTATCCGCCAAGTCCGCTGTGACCGGGCGGACTGTTGCTATCTGCCTTTGGTCGTGGACTTGTGGCGGATTGAGGCTTGAGTCTTGCGGACTGCCTCGGGTTGGTGCGGACAGCCATTGAAGGGGGTTGCTGTCTTGTAGTGGTCGGAAGCTTTGCGGGCTGATGCCTTGTCCGCATAGCTTGGGCGGACTGGAGAGGGTTCGCCAATGTTGCCTTGCTCCTGGCGGTTTTCCTTGGTATCCGGCTAAGTCCTTGCGGACTCGGCGGACGGTGTTTTTGCTACCACTCGTGCTAGGGCGGTGTCGTTATCTCTAGGGCGGTGACCACACTCCTCACCTCGCCTATAAATAGGACCCCCTGGCAGGTCTACAGTAACTTGAGTGAACAGTAAGTTGGGTTGGGCAAGGAGCTGCGGTCTCAGTTTGTCTGTCCGCGCGGATTGATTCAGTGCTAACGTTTGCTGTGTGCAGGTCGCGCGGGTTGCTTCAAGGAGCCAGGAGTTTGGTTGTGACTTCGGTCAAGTACTTGGAAGTGTGCGGTCTCTGCAGACTCAGCAGGAGGTCGCTCTGCGGCTTGTCAGTTCTGTTTCATCTTTGCCAGCTTCAATAACCTGTCTGCCGGCTTCAGGCGGGTAGGGGGTGTTCCTCAGTTCAGCTTCAGCTGGAGACGAATAACGGTTTGTCCGCGTGGCCTCGCGGCTTCGGCGGACTCCATGGCTATTCGGCGGACTGCAGCTAAGTGCGGGCGATCTCAGCGGACTCGGCGACCTCGACGACCTCACGGTCTCGGCGGACTCCGGTGCTGTCCGCCCGGCTTGGTTTTTGGTGCTTTCTGTTTACAGTTGTTATACTAGCGAAATCATATCTCATTATGTATGCCTCGTGTTGTATAGAAGTGAATGAATAAAAGACCTGCTTGTGCTTCCATTGTTTGTTGGGTTTAACCTTTGTTCCTTGGTTTTCCGCTGGTTCAACGTGAGAACTGGGTAGTTCCGAAGATATTAATTTGGCGTTTGGGCTATCTTGCTGACCACGTTGAGAAAATTTAACATGGTATCAGAGCCAGGTTCAGTTGCGTAAGCGGAAGTCAGCCAGTGTTGTTACTCAGTGATTGAGTGGTGATCAACCTGTGTTGTTGCTCGGAGCTGCTGAAAGGTTGCCAATAGGTGTTGCAATGGAAGGGAGCTTTGCAAGAGGTCTGGGCATTGAACTCTTAATGCCGACTAACTTCAAGAAGTGAAAGTCGTGCATGAAGAGTTATCTTCTTGGCGAGGAGCTGTGGGAATTCGTCGGTGGTGACGACAGACAGGAAGTTACTGCTGTGTTCGGTACTGCTGAGCAGGTTAGGCTCTGGAGAAGAACAAATGCTAAGGCGGAGTTCATTCTGAAGAGAGCCGTGTCTCCGGAACTATTTGATCAAATCGTAGGGTGTGAGTCGGGTGCTGATATTTGGACAACCATTGATGAGTTGTTCAATAGGAAGAATGTGGCGCGACTTCAGTTCTTGGAGAATGAGTTGGCCAGGGCAACTCAGGGAGACCTTTCCATCTCCAAGTACTTCTTAAAGATGAAGAGCTTGTGCGCTGAGCTGTCGGCTCTGGATCCTGATGAGCCTATCTCCACATGAGCCTATCTTGGTTGATGACTACTCAAGATATACTTGGGTGTACTTCTTAAAGGAGAAGTCGGAAGCCTTCCGTTTGTTCGTGGAGTTCAAGGAGTTGGTAGAAGGCCGGCTTGGCTTGCGGATTAAGAAGCTTAGAACTGATAACGGGGGTGAGTTTGTCTCCTCAGAGTTTTCTAACTTCTACAGGAAGCATGGGATCCAACGAGAGCTTACTTGTGCTCACACTCCACAACAAAATGGGGTAGCGGAGTGGAAGATCCGCCATCTGACGGAGACCTGCAAATGCTGGCTTCATGCGAAAGATATCCCAAGGTCCTTTTGGGCGGAGGGGATGTCTTGTGCTGCTTATGTTATCAACCGGATGCCACTCAGCCCTATCAATATGAAGACTCCTGTTGAGCTGTTGCTGAAGGAGAAGCCGAGTGTGGGACACCTTCGGGTGTTCGGTTCAACTTGCTACGTGCATGTCCCGGATGCTTCACGGACAAAGCTGGATGCGAAGGCAAGAAAACTTGTCTTTGTTGGCTACGATGAGCGAAAGAAGGGATGGAAGTGCATGGACCCTGTGACGAAGAAGTTCGTGGTGTCAAGAGACGTTGTCTTTGACGAGCTGACGTCATATGGAGGTGGCTCGGTTAAGCTAACCAGAAGTAGCAAGGTTGATGAAGCACCAGTGGTAGCTGCTGAAGGCTTGGAAGAGGAGCTTGTTGTTTCACCAGCAGCTCCTGTTGCTTCGAACTCTGAGGCTGAGCCTTCTGGCTCAGGAAATAGGGGGAGCACTGTTCAATGCTTGTCCCAGGTAGGAGTGGAGCCCGAAGAAGCAACGGAAGCAGTGAGCAAGGAGCCGTTTCTTCGGAGATCGAAGAGGGTGGTTAAGCCACCAGCTCGGTACTGTGATGGGAATGCAGTGAGCTTTGTCTCCTGCTTCTTTGCAGGTCCTCTGGATGAGCGAGAGCCTGCAACCTTCAACGAGGCCACTAGAGTGAAGGAGTGGGAAGGTGTCATGAAAGAAGAGATTGATGCTCTGAAGAAGAATAAAACCAGGGACCTTGTGCCCAAGGTTGATGGCATTACTCCGGTTACTTGCAAGTGGGTATATAAATTGAAGAAGAAGGTTGATGGGAGCATTGATAGGTTCAAGGCTCGCCTGGTCGCTAGAGGATTCTCATAGCAGTATGGAGAAGACTATGAGGAGACATTCAGTCCAGTTGCGAAGATGACTTCAGTAAGAGTGGTGATCGCCTTGGCTGCTAGCAAGGGATGGAGGTTGTGGCAACTCGATGTGAAGAATGCCTTTCTTTACGGAGAGATTGACAAGGACATCTTCATGGATCAGCCGCTTGGTTTTGTCTCTGAAAAGCATCCAGACTATGTCTGCAAACTCAGGATGGCTCTCTATGGGTTGAAGCAAGCTCCTAGAGCGTGGTATGGGAAGATTGCAGAGTACTTGCAATTCTGTGGATACCTTACTTCTAACTCGGATTCAAGCTTGTTCGTCAAGAAGAAGGGAGAGCTACGAGTCTTGGTCCTGCTGTATGTGGATGACATGATCATCACAGGGAGTTCGGAGGGGGAAGTAGCAAGGCTCAGGGTCGAGCTTGTTACGCTTTGAGATGAAAGACTTGGGAGAGCTTCATCACTTTCTCGGTCTTGAAGTGGAGAGGAAGGAGTGCGGGGTTCGCATTTGCCAGAAAGGGTATGCTGATCGTATTGTGAAGCGGTTCGGCATGGGCGAAGGGAAGAAGTGCTCTACTCCACTGGAACCTGGGCAGAAGCTTCGACGAGATGAGGGAAGGGTTATTCATGATCCCTTGGTGTTCAGGGCTCTTGTTGGGAGCTTGATTTACCTGACGATTACAAGGCCGGATATCGCTTATGCGGTTGGCCGAGTAAGTCGGTATATGGCTGAACCAAGGCAATCTCATCTAGTGGCGGCAAAGGGAATTCTGAAGTATGTCAAGGTGACTTCTGATATGGGACTCCTCTATAGAAGGGACTCGGAGTTTGCGTTGCTCGGGTACACGGATGCTGACTATGGCGGTGATTCGGATGATCGGAGGTCCACTTCAGGTTATGTGTTCACTTGCGGTTCAGCTAGCATCTCGTGGTGTAGCAAGAAGCAGGACTCGGTGTCGGTTTCAACCATGGAGGCGGAGTATAAGGCTTCGGCCTTGGCTGCTCGGGAAGCCATTTGGTTGAGGAGACTTATAGAGGATGTTCATGAAGAAGTGCAGGGGCCTACTTTACTCCGGGGTGACAATGAGAGTGCTCTCAAACTGGTTAACAATCCAGTGTGTCACGCCAGGACAAAGCATATAGAGATTGATCACCATTTCATCAGGGAGAAGGTGTTGGAAGGATCTCTGCTGGTCGGTCATGTTCGGAGTGAAGATAATCTTGCTGACATCTTCACGAAGCCACTATCGAAGGGGCCCTTTGAACGCTTGCGCAGCTTGCTGGGCTTGGTCACCACTTCCCACTTCAAGGGGGAGTGTTGAATTTTGTGAAGTGGAAGTGGTTGACGGGACAGGCCGGGCGGCCTGGGCGGACAGGTTTGGCGGACTAGGCGGACTGGGCGGACTGTGATGTGCGGCCTGGTGGAAGGTCTAGTGAAAAGCCGGCTGTCTTCTGAGCGGGTTGTTTGCATGGAGTCCGCGGACTATGCGGCCTGGTATCTACGGATAGAGAGGCTTGCGGATTGGTGCATTGCTCAGTGGCCGTAGTGCAAGCTTGTACTCATAGGCGGTTTGGCTCGTGTCTGCGGGAAGCTTGCGGACTGATGTCTCCGCGGTGTGGGCTGTTGCGGACTGAGCTTAGAGTTTGGCTGAGGCCTTGTCGAGCTCTGGTGTTACAGAAGGTGCTCTGCTATGGAGATCGATTGGCAGACTGGTTTTGGAGTCTGGGGATGGTTGCTGCGTTGGACAGGAATGCGAGGAGCTTGTGGACTGCTGGCGGTCTGTGCTAGGGTGTTTGACGGACAGGTGTTTGTGTCCGCCATGCTCGCATTAGCCTTTGATGGTTTTGGACTTGGTCACACTATGTGCCAAGACCATGGTGTCCGTCGTATCCGCCAAGTCCGCTGTGACTGGGCGGACTATTGCTATCTGCCTTTGGTCGTGGACTTGTGGCGGATTGAGGCTTGAGTCTTGCGGACTGTCTCGGGTTGGTGCGGACAGCCATTCAAGGGGGTTATTGTCTTGCAGTGGTCGGAAGCTTTGCGGGCTGATGCCTTGTCCGCATAGCTTGGGCGGACTGGAGAGGGTTCGCCAATGTTGCCTTGCTCCTGGCGGTTTTCCTTGGTATCCGGCTAAGTCCTTGCGGACTCGGCAGACGTTGTTTTTGCTATCGCGCGTGCTAGGGCGGTGTCGCTATCTCTAGGGCGGTGACCACACTCCTCACCTTGCCTATAAATAGGACCCCCTGGCAGGTCTACAGTAACTTTAGTGAACAGTAAGTTGGGTTGGGCAAGGAGCTGCGGTTTCAGTTTGTCTGTCCGCCCGGATTGATTCAGTGCTGACGTTTGCTGTGTGCAGGTCGCGCGGGTTGCTTCAAGGAGCCAGGAGTTTGGCTGTGACTTCGGTCAAGTACTTGGAAGTGTGTGGTCTCTGCGGACTCAGCAGGAGGTTGCTCTGTGGCTTGTCAGTTCTGTTTCATCTTTGCCAGCTTCAATAACCTGTCCGCCGGCTTCAGGCGGGTAGGGGGTGTTCCTCAGTTCAGCTTCAGCAGGAGACGAATAACGGTGTGTCCGCGCGGCCTCGCTGCTTCGGCGGACTCCGTGGCTATTCGGCGGACTGCAGCTAAGTGCGGGCGATCTCAGCGGACTCGGCGACCTCGGCGACCTCGCGATCTCGGCGGACTCCGGTGCTGTCCGCCCGGCTTGATTTTTGGTGCTTTCTGTTTACAGCTGTTATACTAGTGAAATCATGTCTCGCTATGTATGCCTCATGTTGTAAAGAAGTGAATGAATAAAAGACCTGTTTGTGCTTCCATTGTTTGTTGGGTTTAACCTTTGTTCCTTGGTTTTCCGCTGGTTCAACGTGAGAACTGGGTAGTTCCGAAGATATTAATTTGGCGTTTGAGCTATCTTGCTGACTACGTTGAGAAAATTTAACAATCAATGCATAGTCGAGAGATTTTTTTATATGGACATCTAAGACATATACCGGCAATGGAGGATTCTTGTAATGCCCGTAAAATAACTCTTGAATGTGTTCTTTAATTGATGAGTTTAAGATGGCATTCTTAGGCCATTATGATGTGGGTGTATCTATACCAAACCCAAATTTTATGAATTTAATGCATTAGAATAAATGGTTGATGCATTGGTTGTTAGGGGGTTTAACATGTCCTCCAATATGGCCATATATGTGGTGGTCGTGTCGATGGAAATGGGATAGTACCTACCCATGTTCCGCGGAGTGGACACTACCAAGAACTCACTAGTGTGTTCCATGTTTTGTACAACACTACATGACCTAGGACAAGACCCAACCAAGCCATGTGCTTAGCCATGTCCACATCTAGGAGGCCATTCATGTGTCCCATGCCCTACACATTGTTGCATGTCCTTCCCATGTCGTGTGCCAAGTCGTGTACATGCATGAAATTGTAAAAATAAATTTTTTGAGCTACTAGATGGGGGATTTGTTATCTAAGGGCTGGAATGGTTCCTTAGACCATTTAGGCTATGAAGGTGGAGGATTAGGGTTATTTCCTTTTCATTTTGAGAGTTTAAGAGAGGAGAGGGGAAGGAGAGTGTTAGAGCTTGGGCGATATAGTCATTCAATTAAGGTGATTCAGAGCTCCAAACGATGAGTTGAGGACAGATTCGCTGAGAGCAATTCATTCTTGTCATTTCCCTCCTACTCTTTCAATGTTATTATGATGCAAAATCGAGCTTCAGGGTAACAATATCTCACCCCGGTCATAGGAACATTATTTATTTATGCCCTTTTGTTTCTCTTACATAAGAGATTCTCCTCCACCTAATTATTGGAGGGTATGAACTCCTTTGGTTTCCTAGAATCCAGTGCTTGGGATTGCTTCCCTGACATGAGACTACATTAAAAATCCAATAATCGTTGCATATTTGGGCATAATGTGTGAAACCTATACGTGACTATAGGTTCAGATCGATAATGTTGTTATGGTGTTGCATTTAGGGCTAACCTAGTTTGCATACCAGAGAACTACACTGAGATAAATGTCATAATTTATGTGGGGGTTTGGGATTTGAGTATCTTTAGAAAGTTTTTGAGAAATTCCAATGTTGGTTACCGTTGATTTGGCCTTCAGTGGAATCTACGATGTGAAAGTGATTGGGGTATGATTGTTTTTTGACGATGGTGATAGTAGTGTTATTATGACGATGGATTAATGATCATGTAATCTGGAGACCATTAGAATAGTAATTTGGGGATTCCATGATGCGGAGAGGGCTAGATTGTATTTTTTTTACTCTCTGAGTGTGAGAGTAGGAATGTGAGTGAGCGTACCTATATTCACATTGATTGATTGAGATTTAAGCTGGATTTGGCTTCCTTCTTGTGTTGTGATATTGGTTGAGATAAACATAGACCGTCTATGATGGATCTAATTGGAGATGATCTTAAACCTTCAAATAAAAAATGAACCTTAGAAAATCATACACCTTGTTGGAAAAACTCTTGTATGATTTGATATATTAAGGTATTAAAGTGATATGAGCAAAATTCTTCATGAATAGATAATGATTTCCATTATATATGAAGTTCAAAGTTTAACTAAGTAAATGAGGCTTACTTTGTGAAGATGTTAACTTACAACAGCAGGCATTGTAGACAGATGTCAAAGTATGTTGAGAAACATGTAGGCAGATGTAAATGAACTATAAGAAGTTCAACTCTATGCTTCGACCTTGGAACAACATAAATTCTGGACAACATAGTAAGTACAGGAATAATAGAAGTTAGAGCATAAATAAATATTGAGAAAATATTTCTCTTTATTTCATCTCAGTGTACCCATACTTCTAAGTCATAGTTCAACAAGTTGTGTGTCGACTTATATACAGATTAAATTCAAATTGATTCAGTGTGATTGAAGGCAACAAAAATAGAATGATTATAGTCATTAAGATTCAAGAAAGTAAAGTTATTCTTATCATTAAAACATTTTCCACAAAGGAAAAATTTGAATTATATAAGGATCCATGTTCCTATTCAATATAGAAAATCAAATACATAATTTTGTACATAAAGCCATTTGAAAACATTCTCTCTCTCTCTCTCTCTCTCTCTCCTCTCTCTCTCTCTCTCTCTCTCTCTCTCTCTCTCTCTCTCTCTCTCTCTCTCTCATCTCTCTCTCGCTCATTCCTCTCGCCTCTCTTCTCTCGAGAAATTGAAAGAAGAAACCCATCCAAAAAGGATCATCTTCCCTCGATCCATAAACAGATCATAAGGAAAATACACAATGGCTTCATCTGATACTCTTCCTCAACATATTCATTTCTTCTCTCTATTGAATCTGGCCTTTTAAAAGGAATCATCGACTTTTATCTCTACTGCAGGACTTTCTATTGCAACCTTCTAAAAGAGATATTAAATTTCCCTCAAAATATTCTATGGTGGTTTAGATCCTCCTTATCAAAAGGATCAAAGTAGTTTTGAGTCAATCTTATCCAAAGGCTCTCTGAGTGGTTTTGAGTTGACCTTATCAAAAGGCTTTCTAGATGGTTTTAGTCAGCCTTATCAAAAGGCTCTTTATACGGTTGATCCTCCTTATCAAAAGGAATATTATTAGCTCAGTCATCTTATCAAAAGGCTAGTTTGTTTGAGATTCCTTATCAAAAATCCTATAGTTCTGAGAATTTTCTTATCAAATATTCAATTATATTAGTTCAAGAATCTCCTTATCAAAAAACTCAACATTATTTAGTGGAATTCTTATCAAGGGGTAGGAGAGAGGGAGTGCCCAAATTTGGGAACCTCAATAAATTCTTATATCTTCTTGGATTGCAAATTTTCTATGGTGTTGTTTGTTTGCTGTGTTTATTACTTCTTATTTTTGGTATGCTTATCTTAACCAATAGACTATACAACGATTATACTGTGATTGATTAAAGTTAGAAAGAAATTTGAATACTCTATTCACCCTCCTCCCTCTAGAGTAATCATAGTTGTTCACCTTATCTTTCATAGCTGCTATCGTGACACTCGTGAGTGAGATAACATAAAACTTATCATCGAGTACTTGTTATTGTGCATGTCATGAGAGCATGGGGTTGTTCAGTTATTAATACCCATAATCCCTTTGTTGAGTATGTGATTGATATGCTTGCTTTATATGGTGTTTTGATAGGTGGTTTTTATGAGCCTTTAGGTGAATCCAACAATTGTGAAATTGCATCGCTAAGTTCACTTTTATATATTGGTAAAAATAGAAGATTGATTGTGTAAGATCCTCAATTTCTTGTAGCATAGCTTTAGTTTTTTGTTTTGATGCACATTTTATGTTATTTGTGTCAACTTGTAGGTGTGTGGTGCCTCACCCTGGAGATCACTATGGTTGGGGTGAATCATTCCATGTTGAAATTTGTGAAGTGGAAGTGGGTGATGGGTAGGTCGGGCGGACTGAGCGGCATGAGCGGTCTGCGTCCGCGGCCTGGGCGGACTGCTGGTTATGGCCTGGGAGTTGGCTGTCTTGGTGAGTTCGCTGTTGAGCAGCCTATGCGGCCTGAGAGGCCTGATGTGCGGCCTGAGCGGTCTGTTGTGCGGCCTGGTTGGCTTATGGCCAAGTATGATGGGCTTCTTGTGAAGCGGCCTGAGCGGATTGCAGTTTGCGGGCTGGAGGCATTGCTTGGTTTGATCTGCGGCCTTGTAGATTTGCAAGCCTGTGTTAACCGGCGGATTGGGTGGTCTATCCGCGGTAGGCTTTGCGGACTGGCGAGTCCACGGTGTCCGTTGTTGCGGAATGGCCTTGGAGTTCGGCTATGGCCTTTGCCGAGCTCTGGTGGTGCAGCAAGTGTTAGCTGTTGTGGAGGACTGCGCGGACTGGTGTTGAAGTCCAGCAGGTGGCCGATGTCTTGGCAGCTGTGCGAGTAGGGCTTGTGAGATCTGCCTTCTGATGGTGTGGTTGGCAATCTGCTTTGGGGCAGGCGGACTGGGCCTTGTCCGCCGAGCTCGCTCATGCTCTTGGTGGTTTTCTGGACTTAGTCACATTCAGTGACAAGTTTAGTGTGTCCGCGGTATCCGCCGAGTCTGCTATTGACCGGGCGAACTGCCTGTTGGCCGTGGATTTGTGGCGGATGGAGGCTTGGCTTCCAAGCTGTGCGGACTGCCTCCTTGTCTGCACATATAGTGTGCGGACTGTCGCTATGGTGGCTGTCCTTGTGAGGTGTTTGCGGGCTATGCAGACTGGTGCCTTGTCCGCATAGTATGGGCGGACTGATGCGAGTTTTCCTGTGGGTGAACATCGTTATTACTCCTGGCGGTTTTCTCTTGGAATCCAGCTAAGTCCTTGCGGACTCAGCGGACGAGTGTTTTGCTAGTGCGCGGGCTGGGGTGGTGATTCTATTCACTAGGGTGGTGACCACACTCCTCACCTCAACAAAGCAAACAGTAAGTGGGGCTTGGGCAGTTATTGCGGTCTGGAATTTCCTGTCCGCGCGGGTTTAGTAGAGCTGTCGGTTTGTTGTGTGTAGGTCACGCTGCTAGCTTCATGGAGCTAGGAGTTTGGCTTTAACTTCGGTCAAGTACATTGAAGTGTACAGTCTCTGCGGTCTCAGCTGGTCGCTTCTGCGGCTTGTTAGTGGTTCTCTGCTTCAGCGTTTTCAAGTGCCATTAACTTGTCCACCGGTCTCAGGCGGGTAGGCGGTCTGTTCTTCAGTTCATCAGCAGTCAGCGAATAACGGTGTGTCCACGTGACCTCGCGGTCTCGGTGGACTCCGTGCTTTATTCGGCGTGTAGCAGCTTCAGTTCGGGCTGCTTCGGCGACCTTGGCGGACTGGGCGGTCTCGGCGGTCTCCAGTGCTGTCCGCCCGACTTGTTTTGTGCTTTCTGTTTTTAGCTTATGTACTAGCGAAATCATGTCTCGCTATGTATACCGCGCCATATAAAGAAGTGTTAATGAATTTCAGATTTGCTTGTTCTTCCATTTGCTTTTGTTGTTAAGCTTGCTCTTTGGGCTTCCACATGATCAAGGTGTTAACTGGATAGTTCTGAGAATATTAATTTGGCTTAAGGCTATCTTGCTGACCACTTTGAGAAAATTCAACATGGTATCAGAGGCAGGTTCAGTTGCTTGAGTAGTGATCAACGGTTGCTGTTGCTCTGTTGTTGCTATGTGCTTCTGGAAGCTTAACCAAAGGTTATTGCAATGGAAGTTAGCTATACAAGAGGTCTTGGTATTTAACTCTTAACGCCGACTAACTTTAAGAAGTGGAAGTCATGCATGAAGAGTTACCTTCGGGGTGAGGAGCTATGGGAGGTCGTCGGTGGTGACGATAGACAGGAAGTGACTGTTACTTTTGGTACTACTGAGCAGGTGAGGCTCTGGATAAAAACAAATGCAAAGGCGGAGTTTGTTCTCAAGAGAGCTATGTTACCAGAATTATTTGAGCACTTCATTGGATGTGAGTCTGCTGCTGATATTTGGACAACTATTGATTAGTTGTTCAATCAGAAGAATGTAGCAAGACTTCAGTTTCTGGAGAATGAGTTGGCTAAGACAACTCAAGAAGACCTGACCATCTCAAAGTTCTTTCTGAAGATGAAGAGCTTGTGTGCTGAGCTATCAGTACTTGATCCTGATGAGCCTATCTCTGATGCTAAGATGAAAAAGGCACATAATCCGCGGCTTGCGGAATGAGTATGTTGCCTTTGTGACATCTGTTCAAGGCTGAGCTACTCAGTCATCTCTGCTGGAGCTTGAGAACCTGCTTGCTTCGTAGGAAAGTTTGGCAAGGCAGATGGCTAGAGTCAATGTCAATCAGGAAGGCAGTGAAGCTCTCTCCTCAGGAAAGAAGAAGAAGGGATAGGAAGGGAAGAAGAAGAAGACTGTTGCTGAAAATGAGCCTTCAACTTCTTATCAACCAGAGAGGAGCGTCGCTCCTAAGAAAGATTGGAAGAAGAACTTGAAGTGCTACAGGTGTCATCATTGGGGACACTTCAAGTGTGACTGCAAGGTCAAACTGCAACCTGGGCATGTTGTAGGCAAGGAGGAAGCTTGCTCTAAGAGTGAGGAAGCTGGATGGGGCAGAGCCTTCATGACGGGCACTTGTATTCGTGCCTTGTCCGCTGTCGACTTCAACGACGAGTGGATCGTGGACTCCGGGTGTGGTCATCACCTCACCGGAGACAAGTCGAAGTTATCTCCCTTGCAAGCTTACTCAGGTAACGAAGCTATCATAACAACTGATAATAATGTTTATGTAGTAGAGAAGGAGTGGGTTGTGTCTTTGGGTAGTAATAAGGGGGCACTCATATTAAGGAGTGTGTATCACGTACCATGCATGAAGAAGATCCTCTTCTCTGTGACTAATGCGGTAGACGCAGGTTATCACGTTCTGTTTGGGCCAACAAAAGTGAAGTTCCTTCGCAATGGATCAGCGGTTAAGGCTGATGTTGCTCATGTTGGTAGGAGAGTGAAGAACTTGTTTGTTCTTGCAACTAACTCTTATGTTGATTGGATGAGAGCAAACGATAGCGTTGTTATATGACATGAAAGGCTAGGGCATGTAGGAATGGATAAGTTGAAGGCTATGACTAACAGAAGCCTTGTAAGAGGCTTGCCTAAGCTATCTTCATTTGGCGACGGTCATGTTTGCGCAGGATGTCAGTACGGCAAGGCTCATCGCCTTCTGTTTGATAAATCACAAACAAGGAGCAAGAGACCATTGGAGTGCATCCATGGAGACTTGATGGGACCAACCATCACTGCAAGCCTTGGTGGGAGCAGATACATGCTCGTTCTGATTGATGACTACTCAAGATACACTTGGGTATATTTCTTGAACGAGAAGTCTGAAGCCTTCCGATTGTTTGTGGAGTTTAAGGAGTTGGTGGAGGGCCGGCTTGGCTTGCGGATCAAGAAGCTTAGAATAGACAACGATGGTGAGTTTGTCTCCTTTGAGTTTTCTAACTTTTGCAGGAAGCACGTGATCCAACGATAGTTCATTTGTGCTTATACTCTAGAACAAAACAGAGTAGCGGAGCGGAAGATTCGTCATCTGACGGAGACTTGCAAATGCTTGCTTCATGCAAAAGACATTCCTAGGTCCTTTTAGGCAGAGGGGATGTCTTGTGCTTCTTATGTCGTCAATCGGATGCAGCTCAGCCCGATCAACATGAAGACTCCTTTTGAGATGTTGCTGAAGGAGAAGCCCAATGTGGAACACCTTCGGGTGTTCGGATCAACTTGCTATGTGCATGTCCCGGATGCTTCAAGGACAAAGCTTGATGCAAAGGCAAGGAAGCTTGTCTTTGTTGGCTATGATGAGCGGAAGAAGGGATGAAAATGCATGGATCCTGCGACGAAGAAGTTTGTTGTATCAAGAGACGTGGTCTTTGACGAACTGACGTCGTATGGAGGTGGCTCGGTAGAGCTAACAAAAAGCAAGGTTGATGGAGAGCAGATATTGGCTGCTGAAGTTCTGGAAGAGGAGCTTGCTATTTCACCAGCAGCTCCTGTTGCTCCAAGTTCTGGTGTTGAGGATTCTGGCTCAGGAAGTATTGGGAGCATAGCTCAAAGCTTTCATGAAGGTGGAGTTGAGCCTGAAGAAGCAACATAGGTAGTGAACAAGTAAAAGCCCCTTCGGAGATCAAAGAGGGTTTGAAGCCACCTGCTCGGTACTGTGATGAGAATGTAGTGAATTTTGTCTCCTGCTTCTTTGTAGGTCATCTGGATGAGCGAGAGCCTGCAAACTTCAATGAGGCCACTGGAGTCAAGGAGTGGGATGATGCCATGAAGGAAGATATTACTGCTCTCAAAAAGAATGAAACCCGGGACCTTGTGCCCAAGGTTGATGGCATTACTCCGGTGACTTGCAAGTGGGTGTTTAAGTTGAAGAAGAAGGCTGATGGGAGCTTTGATAGATACAAGGCTCGCCTGGTTGCTCGAGGATTCTCACAGCAGAATGGAGAAGACTATGAGGAGACATTTAGTCCAGTTGCAAAGATGACTTCGGTTCGGGTGGTGATCACCTTGGCTGCTTACAAGGGATGGAGGGTGTGGCAGCTTGATGTGAAGAATGCTTTTCTTTACAGAGAGATTGACAAGGACATCTTCATGGATCAGCCACTTGGATTTGTTTCTGAAGTTCATCTGGACTATGTATGCAAGCTCAGGAAGGTTCTCTACGGGTTGAAGCAAGCTCATAGAGTTTGGTATGGAAAGATAGTAGAGTATCTTCAATTCTGCGGTTATCTTGCTTCCAACTCGGATTCTAGCTTGTTCGTCAAGAAGAAGGGGGAGCTTATAGTCTTGGTCCTGCTATATGTGGATGATATGATCATCACAGGGAATTTGGAGGAGGAAGTAGCTAGGCTCAGGGCTGAGCTTGCTATACGCTTTGAGATGAAAGACTTGGGAGAGCTTCATCACTTTCTCGGTCTTAAAGTGGAGTGGAAGGAGAGCGGGGTTCTCATTTGCTAGAAAGGATATGCGGATCACATTGTGAGTCGATTCGGCATGGGCGAAGGGAAGAGTTGCTCCACTCCACTAGAACATGGGCTGAAGCTTCGACAAGATGAAGGAAGGATTCTTCCTGATCCCTTAGTGTTCAGAGCTCTAGTTGGGAGCTTGATCTACCTGATGATTACAAGGCCAGATATTTCTTACGCTAATGGCCGAGTAAGTCGGTTTATGGCTGAACCAAGGAAGTCTCATCTAGTGGCGGCAAAGAACATTTTGAACTATGTCAAGACAACTTCTAATATAGGACTCCGCTATAGTAGAGATGCGGACTTTGCTTTGCTTGGGTATACGGATGCTGATTATGGTGGTGACTCGGATGATCAGAGATCAACTTCAGGTTATGTGTTCACCTGTGGATCAGCTTGCATTTTGTGGTGTAGCAAGAAGCAGGACTCTGTGTCCGTATCTACTAAAGAAGCTGAGTATAAGGCTTCGACCATGGCTGCTTGGGAAGTTATTTGGTTGTAGAGGCATGTAGAGGATGTTCATGAAGAAGTGCAAGAGACTACTTTACTCCAGGGTGACAATGAGAGTGCTCTCAAACTGATAAACAATCCAGTGTGTTACGCAAGGACTAAGCATATTGAGATCGAGCACCACTTCATAAGGGAGAAGGTGTTGGAGGGATCTCTTCTGGTCGGGCATGTTCGGAGTGAAGATAATCTTGCTGACATCTTCACGAAGCCGCTGTCGAAAGGGCCATTTCAGCAGTTATGAAGCTTGCTGGGTTTGATCACCACTTCTCACTTCAAGGGGGAGTGTTGAAATTTGTGAAGTGGAAGTGGGTGATGGGCAGGTCGGGCGGACTGAGCGGCCTGAGTGGTCTGAGTCCGTGGCCTGGGCGGACTTCTGGTTGCAGCCTGGGTGTTAGCTATCTTGGTGAGTTGGTTGTTGAGCAGCTTGTGTGGCCTGAGCGGCCTGATGTGCGGCCTGAGCGGTCTGCTGTGCGGTCTTGTTGGCCTATGGCCAAGGATGATGGGCTTCTTGTGAAGCGGCCTGAGCGTACTGCAGTTTGCGGGCTGGAGGCAGTGCTTGGTTTGATATGCGGTGAAAGTGAGCAGTTAGATCTTAACTTTCTTCTAAACTAGAGTTAATGTAAAAAGTCACAGCACAAAGATAAAGAAGGAAAAGAAAGCACACAAACGACACAAGAATTTATAGTTCTTCTTTGTTGAGAGAAAAAGCCTTCTTGAATATTCTCTCTCTATCTCTTCTATTTTGTCGAGTGCTGTATTACTCTTCTTATATTCTCTGTAAGATATAATATATGTATATTTAATGCCTGAAGAATTCAAGCATTTGAATTCTTTCTTTCTATCTTGGAATGGCTAAATCAATTCCCGAGAATGAAATCTGTCTTGAGAAATCAATTGTCATTTAATCTCTGTAATAAGCCATATTTTGTACTGTCATTCAAACGACTATATTTGATAGCATTAAATCTGAGAGCTATAAATGCCTGCAGTTAAGCCTTAATTAAATTTGTCAGCTGTAAATAAAAAGGTCTGAAAAACGGCATAGGAAATCGCCAAACTAAATCTTAAAGCTTCTTCAAACTGCGTTCAGATCGTTGAACTCAGCTCGAAGATCGTTGAGCTGAGTTCAGAGATTTTGAACTGTATCTGAATTTTAAAGCTTCTTCAAACTAGGTTCAGAGATAGTTGATCTCCGCTCAGAGATAGTTGAACTGAGTTCAGAGATTTTGAACTGCATCTGAATTTTAAAGCTTCTTCAAACTGGGTTCAGAGATAGTTGATCTCTGCTCATAGATAGTTGAACTAAGTTCAGATGTTTTCTTCCAGCAATTTTCTGAACTTCAAATATGAACTTTTCTGGAATTTTTCTGAAAGACCAAACCTGAAAATAATCCTATGACCCATGACTATACATTTTGGGTCAATCTAATAAACCCTAATAGTGATCCTTACCCAAATCCAACCTTGGGTTCCAACAATCTCCCCCTATTTGGGTGAGGCACTATTCACATAAAATAAAACACAAAGCAAAAATAATCTGCCTGATTTAAAAGTTTTTCAGCAGATGTACAAGGGTACTTTGAGAAATAAAATACATGAAACAAAAAGCTACTAGAGAATCCTAATAAGCAATTTTCTTTACACATAAAATTGACAATCTCCATCAGAGACTGATTCTTCATCATGTCTGCTGCATGAAGCATTTATTGCCATTAGGCAAAACTCTCTTTCTCTTGACTCTTCTTAATCTTCAGTTGTACAGGATGAAGCTTCAGAGTCACTCCAAGATTCAGTATTTAATGTTTTTTATTTTGTTGATCCAGCAGCCATTGCTGTGAGGGAGTCCCAGATGTCTTTTGCTGAAGTACATTCAATAACTCCTTCAAAAATGTCATCAGACATTGATTGAGCAAGGATGTCCATTGCTCTTGCATTAGCAATCTTTAGCAATTTTTGAGCTTCTATCCATTTAGGTGATGGAGCAGCATTCATGCTTGTTGTTTCCAATGGTTGATAAGGACCTGTCAAAATAGAATTGAAAATGGCTTCATCAATAGAGTTCATAAAAAGCCTAATCCTTGTCTTCCATAGTGCAAGCTTATCCAGATTGCACTTAGGAGGTCCAGTGCTGGAACATTCTTCATTTTGTGCCATGAAAAACTCTCAAGAAATTTAAGATCTATCAGATCATTTTGGTTCAGGTGTTAGCCTGTGCAACCACTAAGGTGTGGTATTTTAACCAACCTGAAGATGTGGTATTTTTAACCAACCTCGCTTTGATACCAATTGAAAGTGAACAGTTAGATCTTAACTTTCTTCTAAACTAGAGTTAATGTAAAAAGTCACAGCACAAAGATAAAGAAGGAAAAGCAAGCACACAGACGACACAAGAATTTATAGTGGTTCCCCAAATCTGGGTAGTCCACTCTTCTACTACTCTGGTAGGAATCCACTTAGGTTTTTGATCAGGTGCCCTATCACCACAAGATCTGCTTCAGGTAGATCTAGAAATCCTTCAGATTTTTGATCAGGTGCCTAAAAACCAATAGGTTTTTGATCAGGTGCCCTATCACCAAGGAGTTCACTTTTGAAGGGAGTAATAACCCTGTACAAGAGGTGGGGATGAGAGAGTGATGAAAGTCTTCTTTTCTCAATCACAATGAGAAGACTATGTGGATTCAGTGATGTTGTCAAAGCTCCCCCTGAGATGTAGAATAGTTCGGGAGTGGAAGCTTTACTTCAGGGAGTAGGCCTTCAAGTTGATGTTGCTCTCCAACAAGCTTTTAGACTGATATGAATTGATTGTCTCTTGAAAAGCCTAAAGCAGATGAAGAAGATGATGTTGATTTGCTGTAAGAAAACTTGTAGCTAAGTTCTTCTTTGTTGAGAGAAAAAGCCTTCTTGAATATTCTCTCTCTATCTCTTCTATTTTGTCGAGTGTTGTATTACTCTTCTTATATTCTCTATAAGATATAATATCTGTATATTTAATGCCTGAAGAATTCAAGCATTTGAATTCTTTCTATCTTGGAATGGCTAAATCAATTCCCGAGAATGGAATCTGTCTTGAGAAATCAATTGGCATTTAATCTCTGTAATAAGCCATATTTTGTACTGTCATTCAAACGACTATATTTGATAGCATTAAATCTGAGAGCTATAAATGCCTGCAGTTAAGCCTTAATTAAATCTGCCAGCTGTAAATAAGAAGGTCTGAAAAACGGCATAGGAAATCGCCAAACTAAATCTTAAAGCTTCTTCAAACTGGGTTCAGAGATCGTTGAACTCAGCTCGGAGATCGTTGAGCTGAGCTCAGAGATTTTGAACTGCATCTGAATTTTAAAGCTTCTTCAAACTGGGTTCAGAGATAGTTGATCTCCGCTCAGAGATAGTTGAACTGAGTTCAGAGATTTTGAACTGCATCTGAATTTTAAAGCTTCTTCAAACTGGGTTCAGAGATAGTTGATCTCCGCTCAGAGATAGTTGAACTGAGTTCAGAGATTTTCTTCCAGCAATTTTCTGAACTTCAAATCTGAACTTTTCTGGAATTTTTCTGAAAGACCAAACCTGGAAATAATCCTATGACCCATGACTATACATTTTGGGTCAATCTAATAAACCCTAATAGTGATCCTTACCCAAATCCAACGTTGGGTTCCAACATGTGGCCTTGTAGATTTGCAAGCTTGTGTTAACCGGCGGATTGGGTGGTATATCCGCGGGAGGCTTTGCGGACTGGCGAGTCCGCGTTGTCCGCTGTTGCGGACTGGCGTTGGAGTTCGGCTATGGCCTTTACCGATCTCTGGTGGTGCAGCAGGTGTTGGCTGCTATGGAGGACTGCACGGACTGGTGTTGAAGTCCGGCAGTTGGCCGATGTCTTGGCAGCTGTGCGAGTAAGGCTTGCGAGATATGCCTTCTAATGGTGTGGTTGGCGATCTGCTTTGGGGCAGGCGGACTGGGCCTTGTCCGCCGAGCTCGCGCTTGCTCTTGATGGTTTTTTGGACTTGGTCACATTCAGTGACAAGTTCAGTGTGTCTTCGATATCCGCTGAAAGTGTAGCTAGATCTGATATACTCTATAGGGGGGTGAATAGAGTATATGGTGCTTGAAAACTTTTTACAACAATTGTTGTAATCTGAGTGAACAGGGAAGCAACTGTTAAGTCTAAACACAAAAAATAACCTACAACAGAAATTAATCACAGATCTAAACTAATCATAAACAATCACAGCCAGAAACAAAAGATAAATACAAGCAAGCCAGAAGACACAAGGAGCTATAGTGGTTCCCCTAAACTTGGGTACATCCACTCTTCTACCACCCTAGGTAGGAATCCACTGCAGGATGAGTTGATCAGGTGTCCTGGGCACCAATGAGCTTTTGATAAGGTGCTCAAAAACCAAATCAGATTTTTTGATCAGGTGTCTTGCCACCAATGAGCTTTTGACAAGGTGCTCAAAAACCAAACACAAACTTTTGAAGGGAGTTTGAGAAACCTTTACCGAGATGGGGATGAGAGAGTTATGGAAGTCTTCTCTTTCTCAAATCAGCTGAGAAGACTATGTGGATTTGATGTTGTCAAAGCTCCCCCTGAGTTCTTGAGATGTTCAGGAAATGAAGCTTTGCTGTAGGGTGATAGGCCTTCAGAAGTTGATCTCCAACAAATGATGATTTCAACAACAGCTGAAATGTAAGGTGTCTGGAGTCTTTGAAAGATGTTGGCCTTGAACACTTGAGTCACAAGAGATCAGAAAATTTCAGATGGTTGATCTCCTTGGATGTGTGTTCTTGAGAGAATTCTTTGAGACAGAGAATATTTTGTTCTTGTTCTTCTTGTCTGTGTTCTGAGTGCTAGATAGGTTAAAAAAAAGCTTCTATTTTATTCTCTGGTATTGAATAGAAACTCCTCTGTCAAGAATAGCCGTTGCCTGACATTAATTGCATCCTTAATTGCAATTGTCTTCTGGAGGAAAGTCCAAAGAAACATTCCTTGATAATCCCTTGAAACTTGGTCCAGAAATAAATGAAAACGGCTAGAAAATCTTCTGAATTAATTGCTGAATAACTCCTTAACTGTTCTGAATTTGAAACTTGAAAATCCTTGAAGTCATCAAAAAATCGTCGAACTGAGCTCTGCTATCGTCGAACTGAGCTCAGCGATATGGACTTATACAACAACAAAAATCGTCGATCTGAGCTCAAAGATCGTCGAACTGAGCTCATAGATAGAGATCCAATACTGAGTCAAGATCGTCGAACTGAGCTCGCAGATCGTCGAATAGAGTTCGACGATTTGTTGAAGTTGAGCTCAGCGATCGTCGAATGGAGTTCGACGATCTGTCGAAGCTGAGCTAGACGATCGTCGATTGGAGTTCGACGAATCGTCGTGCTGAGCTCGACGATATGACTTAGTCTCAAACTGAAAATCCTGGGTCTTGAGGGCAGCTTCCAAACCTAGACTTCTAACCCCTTAGACTCAATTCTAATTGACCTTTAGATCTATACAGGAGGTCAAAAACAGGTTTCCTAGAGACATAGTGATCCTGACCCAAATTAGTAATAGGGTGTTCCAACAATCTCCCCCTATTTGGGTTAGGATTACTATTTACAAAATTTGGAAAAATTAAATAACAACATACACAGCAACAAAACAGAAAAGCACAATAACCAGGGCATTGCAGAACTACAGATAAATATCATCCCAGACAGAAATCAGAATTCAAAAAGACTATCACCTTATATAGTTATTTCTTCTCCTTGATCTTTATGAGTTTGATTTCTCTATTGGGGTTGAGAACTTCCTCTTTGATCTTGTATCATCTGCTGCACCTAAAGAGGTTTGCTGTTTGGGCCTTGGAACTACAGCTTCAGGATGCAGCTCCATGTATCTATCAGAATCAAAGAATTTGCTTGAGCCATATCTTTCCACTCTTTCTTTCTCTGTTCAGACAATGTAGTGATGTTGGAGGAGTCTCTGTCTTGCTCTTTAGCCTTTTTAATTGATCCAGTGCAGCAAGTTCTTTCATCATCCTTGCAGTCCAAGCAGTTGGATTATTTTCAGGATCTTCAAATGACACTGGTGGCTCATATCTATTTGATGGATTATCCTGAGAAGGCCTGGATGAAACTACTTCCTTCAGTTTATAGGGAAAGGACCAGAGGTTGTGTTTGATGAGATTTGTCCTTCCCTGAGTAGGGATGTTGCCTTGAATAACCTTTAGAATAAAACCTGGACTTCCCTTTGATTTCCTCTATAACTTCCTCTTCTGGATTGAGAACCCCTGGACTGGCTTTCCCTATGATAGGATCTTGCATGTGGCTGATAGGGGGTTTGGCTTTTGGCAGAGGGTTAGCAGCTGAACTTCCACCTGCACCTGCATTAGGAGGAGGTGGTGGAGGAGGAGGAGGATGTTGAAATTGGGAAGAGCCTTTTTCATATGTCCTCTTTTTCTTCATGGCTTTGAGTTGATTCTTTGAATACTGCATCCAGTGCTCAGTTATGGGGCAATCATGAAGAATATAATATGGTATGTCATTATTGTCCTTGACTTTAGCTGGAGGTACTTCATGGCTTTGCTCCTTGCCTTTCTCTTCCTGGCAATAGTGGCAGAGGAGTCATCAGAATCAGTCTTGAACTCATCACTTTCAGAACTTTGACTCATCATAAAGAGCATCAATCTTTTTCATCAATTCTTTTTTGAGCTGGGTTGAAGCAGATGAAGCAGCATTGATTGGAGCAGCAACAGATACAACACTTGTAGCAGTTGAAGTTGAAGCAGAAACAGAGGTTGAAGCAGCAGTAGATACAGAACTAGTAACAGAAGTTGAAGCAGCAACAACGGGAGTAGATACTGAAGTTGTGGCAGCAGTAATAACAATAGCAGTTGGTGCAGCAACAGTGTCACTTTCAGAAACAGCAATATCAGCAGCAGGAGGAATATCATCAGCAAACACAGAAGGCTCAAAATCATGTGCCTCTGTCATATGGATATCAGCAGAAACTGGAGCAACAGTAGCAGCAATAGAAATATCAACAAAACTTTCAGCAGCAGGATGGGCCGCAGCATCAAATACATCAGCAATGCTTGCAGCAGGAGTAGCAGCAGCATATACTGAATTAACAAAGGAGCTTATAATGTTGGGGTCACAGCATGAGAAGGGCACAAGGGCCTTGGAGAGATCCTCTGGGGGCTGGACAGCAACTCTCTCTGGAAAACAAGCTTTCTCTGGCAGACAACTGAAATAGGCTGAGTCAAATGCTGAAAGCAGAGAACTGAGGTCTATTGAAATACTGCAACTGGAGGTGGAACTGGATCTTGAAGAACAGCATAGCAGCAGCAACAACTGAAGAAACAGGAGACAACGCAGGCAAGCTCACTTCATAGGGCATCTCCCCCTACCTAGATTCAGACAAAGCTAGATCAAGGCACACTGCTGAAGGGATTGCCTGAGGAATTAAGGAGGAGAGCCTGGCAGAAAGAGCTGTCACTGACTGGAGTAATGGATCCAGGAGTCTCCATAGAAGAGATTAGCCTGGGGGCTAGCAATTCATAGATCCGTCAGCTAGGGCTGGAAGATCTACTTGCTCAACAGGGATGTGAGCAGAGGTAGAGGATGGAGGAGGTGCTATTGGTGATGGTAGTGGAGATCTGGTGTATTGGGGAAGAGATGGTTGAGGTATGGGTAAAGTGGTGATGGAAGACAAGGGGATGTGAGATAGTGGTGTGTGAGGTGGGTTGATCAATGATTTCTTGTAGAAGTTCCTGATAAGATGACGAGGGCAGCTCAGGAGGTAGGAGGGTGGTCATCCATGAAGGAATCATCAATAAGAAGTGAATGAGGGGAATGGATGGTGATGTGGCACAGAGTCTGGTTGAGAGTAGGAGTATAATGGATGGAATAGTTCTTCTGTGACAGTTGGAATTGGAGATGATTATTGATGTTGGAGATGGGCTGGAGATGATGATAGTGGATGGAGTTTGAATGGTAGATGGATTGGAATGGTGGATGGAATTGGAGAAGATGGAATTGGAGGAAGGAGGAGAGGGCCAGCAGCAGCAGTCATCTGCAGGGGCAGAGACCTGAGGGGAAGTGACTATGGCAGTCCTGGTGCCTGAAGGTGTGCTGGAAGAGGGCCTTCTAGGCTTGTGATCTACCTGTAAGAACATTTACCAATAGGGTCCAGGACAGTCTCTTGGAAGCATTTATGTGTTCCCCGATGTACTAGCAATGCAGGGCATCTGTTTCTGCAGAAAAAGTCCTAAAATTCTCCCAAAATTCACAAAGCTTCTTTATTTTCTTTTTAATTAGGTCAAAGAAATAGACCTCTCCCCAATTCAAATTCTTCTTGTCCACTATGGATCCCATTAAAGCATACTGTACCTAAGAAATAGTATCATGTGCAAGCTGTGCTTTAGTGCCAACAGGACCTTCCCCACCCATCAGCCAAGTAACCTATATCCCCAGACAGATTCTTCTTCAGCAGCTTGCTAGGGTTGGCCTCAGAATGACACATTCTTGCAAGCAAGTCAGTAAATTCTTCTCTAGATAAATCAGCAGAGTCTCCACCAGAACTTAACTCAAAAACTTCTGTCAGAATTACTAGGGTCAAGGGTACCAGGGTGTCAGAAATTGATCCAACAATTGTGTTTTGATCCTGGTTGTGGGCAGTGTAGACCCACTCTTTAATCTCATCAGCAGCAAGTTTAATCCTTGTGGTCATGATTGCAGCAAGTTTCTGCTCTTTGAACAACTCCAAGGTGTCCTGAAAAACCTGATCTGTTGTGCTGAAGGACTCCATGTTAATGTCAAAGCCAGCATCGAATTTCATGGCGGCAAGAACAGCAACAGAAACGGCCATGATGACCTGCAAAGATTCAACAAACAAAACGACCAAGTGTAGAAATGTTTGGAGGGAAAGAAAGTTTTGCAGAGAAATCGAAAGCGCAAAAGGAGAACGACGGAGAAAGATGAATTTTATATTAGGGTTCGACGCAGAAAAGGAAAGATCGTTGAACTCAGTTCGATGATCGGGGCTCCTAAAGGAATCTGAAGAGTCTTCAATATCGTCGATCTCCGTTCGACGATATTGGAGAGCGTCGAGCTCTGTTCGACGATCGTTCAGAGAACAAAATCGCCGAGCGCCGTTCGACGATCGTTGACCGGAAGAGATAGTTCAGACTATCTGAGAAGCGCTGAACTCAGGTCGACGATTTCGGAAATCGTCGATCTCCGTTCGACGATCTGGGGAAAATCGTCGTCGAGCGCAGTTCAGAGACCAAAAAAACTCTAGACACTAAGAAAAATCAAGATGCTTGCCTAGTCTTGGTCAATTTTTAAGCTTTTAAAATCTTGGATATTATTTTAGACTTCCTCCATCTAACATTCTTAACTGATTTAGGAAGAAGGTGTGTTTATTTTCATCCAAGGGCTTGGTGAAAATATCTCCCCTTTGTAAATCAGTTGGGATATATTGCAGTTCAATTTTATTCTTTTCAAATTATCCCTTAAGAAGTGATGCCTAATCTCTAGGTGTTTTGTCCTACTATGGAGGACTGGATTTTGAGCTATAGAAATAGCACTGGTATTATCACAAAAGATTTTAGACTTCTCTAAGTTGTAGCCATAGTCTAGGAGTTGGTTTTGAATCCACAAGATTTGTGAACAACAACTGCCTGCAGCCATATATTCAGCTTCAGCAGTTGAAGTTGACACAGAAGTTTGTTTCTTACAAAAAAAGAGACAAGTCTGTCACCAAGGAACTGACAAGTTCCACTGGTGTTTTTCCTGTCAATTCTGCATCCAGCATAATCAGCATCAGAAAATCCAGTTAAATCAAATGCTGAATCTTTTGGATACCAGAGACCTAGATTTGGACAACTTTTAACATACCTGAGAATCCTCTTTACTAATGTTCGGTGTGACTCTCTAGGGCTTACTTGGAACCTAGCACATATACATGTAGCAAACATTATATCTGGTCTACTAGCTGTAAGGTACAGTAAAGAGCCAATCATTGCTCTATATGTTGTCAGATCAACAGGTTTCCCATGTTCATCAGCATCCAATACAGCATTGGTAGGCATGGGTGTTTTCATGCAAGATGCTTCAGACATGCCAAATTTCTTAACCAATTCATTTGCATACTTGGTTTGAGAAATAAAGATACCTTCAGCATGTTGCTTGACTTGCAATCCTAGGAAGAAGGATAGCTCACTCATGCTACTCATTTCAAATTTAGAATGCATTAGGTTGGAAAACCTTCTGCACAATTTTGAATCAGTAGAACCAAAAAATAATGACGTCTACATAAATCTGTACTAGTAGGGTATGAGACTTATGGGTTCTAATGAAAAGAGTTTGGTCTACTCTACCCCTTATAAATCCATTTTCCAAAAGGAAGCATGTTAGGGTCTCATACCATGCTCTAGGAGCTTGTTTGAGACCATATAATGCTTTGTTCAATTTAAAAACATAATCAGGATAAGTTGGAGAGATAAAACCTGGAGGTTGTCTGACATATACTTCTTCTTTGATGTCTCCATTTAGAAATGCACTTTTGACATCCATCTGATATACCTTGAATCCTTTATGTGCTGCATAAGCTAAAAAGATTCTGATGGCTTCCAATCTTGCAACTGGTGCAAATGTGTGGTCATAGTCTATTCCTTCTTCTTGAGAATATCCTTGAGAAACTAGCCTTGCCTTGTTCCTTACAATTACTCCTTGATCATCCAGTTTGTTTCTGAACACCCACTTTGTTCCAACAATGGAGTGATCTTTAGGCTTTGGCACTAGTTCCCACACTTTGTTCCTTTCAAATTGATGCAACTCTTCTTGCATTGCAATGATCCAGTGTGGATCTTGCTCTGCATCTTGAATGGACTGAGGTTCAATTTGAGATAGGAAACAAGTGTGCAACAGGTTTTGGTTGACCTGATTTCTGGTTTGCACACCAGCTGAGATGTCTCCAATTACTTGGGAAATTGGATGGTCTCTTGATGTTACTAAATCAACAGGGGGTGTTGATTGTTCACCAACCTGTGTTGTTGTTTGCTCTTATGGTACAACAACTGGCTCTTCAAGTTGCTTTTCTTCAATATGTTGAATGCTTTCTTCACCTTCACTGCTTTCCTCTTTTTGAGTAACCTTTCCATTTACCTATCAACACAGTTGTGTTGTCCTCTGACTTTATCTTGCATAAGGCTTTGCTGAAAGTCACCTGGTAGCCTTCATCACATAGCTGACTGATACTTATCAAATTATGCTTCAGTCCTTCCACATAAGCTACCTTCTTGAATGTCACTGTCCCAATCTGGACTGAACGATATCCTTTAGTTTGTCCGAAGTTTGAATCACCCAAAATAACTTTGGGTCCAAGCTTGGCTTTAAAGGATGTGAGGTTGTCCTTGTTTCCTGTCATGTGCTTTGAGCACGCACTATCCAAGTACCATTGTTGGTTAGATGTTGGATAGGTCTTCACCTGCACATAAAATAATTCATTTGTTTTTGACACAATTACCTGGATTTGAGGAAGCAACCTTTCAAGCTAAGATGAATTCACAATGTATTTGATGAAATCTCTCAAGTTGTGCTTGCAGTTATTCCACGCTAAGTGCACACAATGTCAGGGTGCAGTAGGTCAATATACACGGGTCTGCACGACGTAATCCCTCGTTGAGCAGATCAGTGTGTTGGCCTACGTGTACTCTCTCTATTGGAGTGCACTTACTTTCAAGTACATGGCCGTGTTTATACAAGAGC
>CM077164.1:40487899-40535444 GCA_039583875.1 Platanthera guangdongensis | reverse complement strand
TTTCAAGTGGTATTCAGGGCTAATACAACTCCAAAAAGTATTTTTACTCTTCTTTTTGCCATGCTCTGTTTTTTTTATATACAGGGGAAGCTCATTTAAAAAGTTCGGTTGCAGGGGATGAAGAGTTGGACAATGCCGGCGTTTGGAAACTGGGACATGATCCCAACCACTGTCTTCGAAGAGGAAGATCTGTTCAAAGTGCCGGTGGCTATGCCTGTGAAGTCCTTTCGCCAGTACGGCGGCGACCATTGTTGTCGAAAGGTACGACTGACTTTTGGCGCTTTCTTACATTCTTTTCAGATTTTGGCGGTTTGAGTTCATCGGGTGAACCGTTTTTTTTTCTTGGCTTCAGCTTCAGGGGAGGAAGGCAAATGGAGTCGGAATGGAGCAGCAGCAACAGAGGAGACAGGGGAGGGTCTGCAACCCGGCTGCAGGGGCGCCGAGGCGGCGTAGATCGCCGACGGCAGTGGACGAGGATCTGTACAAGATTCCTCCCGAGCTCTTCTGCCAAACGCCCAAAGAGTATCTTCTCTCTTCCTCTCTCTCTCCCGCCCCTGTTTGGTTGGAAAATTTGTTTGGTGGCTGTTAAACCATGCATCTATTTTTCATTCTAAAATTCAGATGGAGAGGATACGCCTATTATAAATATGAGTGGATCGTCTGAGTAGACGGTGTAAGACTAATCTTGACATGTCTTTTTTGGGGTCATGTTGGATTGTCCAACATACCCCCAAACGTGAACCTCCCTTTGATATCATTTTAAACCAGCGCACTCATTTTTCATTCCAAACCAGGTCTTAGATAAGGGAGATAAGACCTATAATAAGCACGAGTGGACCGTTTTCATTGACGGTGTGAGACTAATCTTGACATGCTTTATTTTGATTCATGCTGGATCGTCCAACAATAACGCCTATTTTCGCTTGAGTGCGCGCAAATACAGTTGTATGATCCGTGATTTGAACGATATAGATCTTTCGTTGAAATATACGACCGTATTTTTTATATATGGTCGTATTGAAAAATGATTGTACTAAGGTCTAACAAAATCTACACCGTTGAAATTGTGATCATATGACTTTATTTACTCCCGCACGAAAAAATAAGTACTTGTACATTTCAAAAAAAAATTGTCTTGTTGGGAGTTCTCAGCAATGGGAGAATCTAACTGTAGCTCACTGTGATCCTGTTTGTTTGCAGAAGAGGCTGGTGAGGAAATTGCTATCCGGATGTATGGGGCTCAACTGTGTTGACTGAGCTTGAAGTTTGGTCATGGTGAGATGAAGGCTGGTCGTTTTGTCACTACCTTCTCGTCTTTTTCGATCATTAATGAATTTTCTATTTAACTGAACTAAGACTCATCTTCCACACGAGATTCGCATATTGTTTCCCCGTGTTACTCTGTATTTGTCTCTTTACATTACCCAAAGTAAACGGCTTTTATTAATGGGCGAGATACCGTCAACAATATGGTCAATTAGAGATCTCCAATGCTGTGTTTGGCCAAGTGGATCTTGATCAAATCCGCTTCCACAGCAGCTCTGAAATGTAACTGTGCTTACGACGACTGCTCATGTTCTCATAACTGTGGTTATAATGTGTTACTAAAATAATGCTCCGCCCCTAAGGCTCTCTTTGACAACCCGGCCGCCGAGGAGAGAGAGAAATTGCCATTCTAGACAGTTTACTGGTGCTCGTCCCCCTAGCGGCAAAATGTCGGGCTAGCTTTCATGCTTGCCGTTTTCAAAGGGAGCTTGCCAACCGTGTCCAAACAGCTTCCCTCCGGCCCGTTGCCGCCGGAGCGGCACCCCACCGGGTTGTCAAACAGAGCCTCAATCTTATCAATGCGGTAATGGCGTTTGTGAATGTGGTGGCAATGAATTGTCGTTCGTGAACGCTAGACCTCACAAACAAAAATCATGCATTTTATGCTTAAATATACTTTTTCTTGATAGCAACCATAACCTTTGTCCCGTCAAACAAACACTCTATGATAATTGTGTTTTTGACCAAAATCATCGGAGCAAATAAGCTGTGCCCAAGGACGCCTAAGCCCTAAGGCCTCGTTTTGCGCGGTGGCAACCGCCATTCCCGCGATGTTTGAAATCACGATATTTACCTAGTTTTTAAAGGCGGCACTTATCCCCCTCCACCCGTTATTGCCCCGCCAAATGTGCGGAACCCGTGGCCGGACGGTGCCTTCCACGCAGCAGCCTGGATCTGCCCCGTCAAACGGAGCTCTCACGAAAAATGCGAGAATTTGTAACTGTTGAAAGTATGTTTGTTCTCAATCAAATAATTCGTTAATAATTTGAGAATCAATCCACAAATTCAATTAAGATTTTTTTTTTTAAATTTCGAGTTTGTGTGGCATTCTAATCCGAATCAGATAATCGCGCAATATATATTTAAATAAATTTTATATAATCAAATAAAACTTTACATAATTGTTGAAATTCCTCTAAAATCTAGTTAAGACAGGCGTTTGTAACCCGCAACTCCGGTCAGCTCACAAAAATGGTTTGTGTCAGCCGTGTAAGGTCTCACCTCAGCCAAAAGGACACCCAGAGCAAGCCGAGCAACAAGAATCTGCTCGCACGCGAGCCCTTATGGGGCGCACAAGTGCGGGGGAACATGCCCTTGCACGCATGCCCGCTGGACGCGCGCGCTCTTGTCTTGGCAACTCTTCTCTCCTGTCATATACGTGCACCACGCTCGTCGTCGCTACATCCGGCGGCGGGTTTGGGCAAGCTGCCCAGACCACCAGGGGCAAGGTTGTCATATTTCAGAAAATTGATGATTCAGGAGACCGAAATCGGACGTTCGTATTCGCCCACTCAGCATCAAGTAGAGCGCAAACAATTACCTCGTCCCCCCTCCCTCTAAAAAAACAATAAAAAGTTGGGTCAAGCCTTCATTAGAGGGGAGAGAAAATGGAGAGGAGTCATAGCTCTATGGTTTTGCGGCGAAGACCGCCTCCCTAACTCTAACCCTCCTCCTTAACAATCATCTCTTGCTCAACACGCGCTTCTATCGTGCTCGTTTTACTTCAGTGGCAGCTCCAGCATATGATCCTTAACACTAGGTTTTTTTTCAAAACGGGATACTTTAAAATACTTGTAAATGAGTGGTGTCATGTCACCCTCTAAAACTCTAACTCATGTACTTGGCTTCAACTAATGGATTTCCTCATAACTAGGTCTGGCCCTATGGTATTTTCCCTTTCCGGGTTTTCCACGTAAAAGTCTTGTTGTTAGTTCTTCATTTAGACTATTTGTGCGCTTGGCTCACTCTCTTGGTCTGATTCATCCAGTCTGTGGGATCACTAAGCGACAAACAACAGTTTAGTGCCGTTTGTTGGAATCATTTTACCAACACTCAATTTTTTTTTTGAAGACAGTACATGCTCCGTGAAAGTGCTCCGGACTGGCAGTAATAACAAAGAAAGAAAAACACTCATGTTACCACAAGGCAATGAAGTCGAAAAAACAAGCTCAGCTCCAAGTCCAGTTGGGGGAGATAGCTGAAAAGAGAAGTGTCACCTGCTGCACTGACAACCTCCTCCCATGTCTGAGCAAATTTTATCACACCTAGAGTTGTCACTTAAAACCGAAAACCGCAAACCGAACCAGAACCGAACCGGAACCACAAAGTATCAGACCGAACCGTTTGCAAATTATTCGGGTTCGGTTTGAATTTTGGAACCGTGAACAATATTGGTCTGGGTGTGGTTCTTACATATTATTATCCGGACCGGAACCGGAACCGGAACCGCAACATACAAGTCTCAAGCGATTTCAAGATTTTTAGACCCGATCCGAACCGGATCGAAGTAGTACCGAAACGCAACCCGTTTATTATTATTATTATATTGTTATTATTTTATAATTTATCTATCATATTTATACTTACTATAACGAGTGAAGCTGGTGCAGTTTGAACCCAAACCACAATCACACTAAAGGGGGTCGACTTTGGACCGAATAAAATTTCACCGCATAAAAACCGTATGATATGGTTTAACATTGTTGCGGTTTGGAATCAATTTTTGCAATGCATTTTTTATTTTTATACAGTTATATAACATATTTTCAGTTTTACTTGCATTTTTTTTTGAAATATTTTATTTAAAAAATATAGAAGATATACAACTACTATTTATTAGTAATCATGAAAGACAACTAATTGTAGGCGGTTGTTACGGTTGAGCATGCCGACGAGACGTGCGCAAGCCAACTAGAATTCGTGGCAAGTCTACACACGTAGGAAGACAATTGATATTATCCCATCGATCGTGGAAAAGATCGTCGAAAAGTGGGCAACATAATTATTTATATTTTGATGTTGTTTTGAGTTTTACTATTTTCAGCCGCTTTTATTTCATTATGCCAAGTTTGATTTCAGTTTTAGTTGGAACTGATTGAAACCGGACCGAACCGCATGGAACTGGACCGAACCGATAGTGGCCGGTTTGGTTTTGGTTCTTGTTGAACCGTAACCGGAACCGTTAATACGACGGTTCCAAAAAATAAGCTGGAACTGAAACCATAACCGAAACCGGTCAAATCAAATAAGGTTTTGGTTCTAATTTGAAGAACCGTTACCTTAGTGGTTCGGTTCATGGTTTTAGTAGAACCGAAATCGAACCGGAACCGTGACAGCTCTAATCACACCTCTTGTCCCCCACCTTGAAGAATTTGATTGGCCAGACAAACACTATAAACATTTTATCTGCTTCCTTGTGGAGATGGAGATGCCTAGAGCTCTGAACCAACTCAGTTATAAGATATTCCTAACAACGCTCGGAGGAGGCGATGCTCATTCACCACTTCACCACTCAGAGGGTCATGGAGCGACCCAGTACTATAACTCCCTTCAGAGATAGATCTAAACCAAATAATGAAGGCTACCTGAGAATATGTTAATGTATATTTGAACGAATAACGGGTTCGGAGGCATAACGGGTCAGTTCGGACACGTGTAGATCCGATACCCGTAAAAACTCCTTGGGTTTGCCTATTTATACCCGCCTAGGGGCAACGGGTAGGGGATTCCACTTTGATCCCCATCCGGATGCTTCGAGCAACACTTTCAATCTCGAAGTAACGCCCCCGTCGTTGCTCGAACTCCCGCAACCGTTGTTTCGTGCTATTCGCGAAGGAGACGAAGCCATATCCAGCGCTGCTTGCTGAATCGCAAAAAAAAACCTCTTCCTCCGCCTCTGCCTTTGCTATTTTTCGTGTCGATCGGGAGGAGGAATCTCGCTGACTGAGAAGGACGCGCTGCTGCTCTCTCTCGCGCCGGTGGAAACGTGAGTCCTGCGGCCGCCGCTCCTGATTTCGGTAGATCGAGGAGGATAGAAGCTTCCGTCCGTTCCTCTGCGAATCTACAGCCGCCGCCGCTTGAAACGATCGAGAGAAGAAGCCCGTCGTGCTCCTGTTCCTCTTCCAAAAATCGGAAGAATCGCCGGCGGATCGTTTTTTTTTCCCGGAGTTTCGCCATCCGCCGCTGATATCCAGAGGAAACCGCCCCTGTGAGGAAAAAAAGAACTATGTTTGGCTAGGAGGCTTTTTTCCCGTCGCCTCTATTTTCTTCGTTTTCAAGGCCGACGCTCATTCAGGATAAACAAGAGACGCCGTCTGATAGAGGTGGTCAGAGGAAAATGGTACAGATCAGAAAAAAATTAATTCATACAGATCTCAACTTGATTCTCTTAGTTATTGTTGGAAAGCTCCTGTGTCTTTTGGATTAAAACCATCCAGATCATCAAGAGGAAATTCATCTCAATTACTTTTGGAAAGACAAAATGATGAAGGGAAATTTCTCTTCCCCGGTTCCTATGATCAAATTGGAGAAGTTCACGGCGACCGAATTCAATGACTGGAAGTTGAATACGCAATTTGGAATGAAGTACATGAACGTGTTCTACAGAGTTCAGTCTGATCGTGCTGATGTTATGGGGACTGACGATGAAGCCCAGTGGATTGCTGATGAGGACTTCTGTCGCGACTACCTGCTGAACTGCTTGTCCTCCATCCTGGCGAAGACGTACATCAAAATGAAGACCGCCAAGGAAATCTGGGAGGCACTGGAGGAGCACTTCAGGCAAGAAGAGGATCTGTCCAAAGCACACCTGGTGGACAAATTCCACTTCTTCATGTTCGACGAGGAGAAGGCGATTCTCCCTCAGGTATCGGATTTTGAAGTTTAGTAGATTCTTTACATAGTGAGAACATTTCTCTGTCAGACAGTTTGTTGCTGGAACGATTATTTTTTAAACTGCCCTCTACGTGGTACAACTTTAAAACTGAGATGTACCGCAAGAAGATGCAGGTCGGTCTTAATGGCCTCAAGCGATTTATTCGCATTGAGGATGAAAATAGGACTCGATACGCTTTAAAAACTGTTAGCAAGCAGAAGGCTGCGGCTAACATGCTCCTTAGTTCTAAATGCGTGCCGAACCCTAAGAGGACCAGACCTTCCCACGGTAGCTCCCAAGTTGCAGGCCCTAACAAACGCAATAAAAAATTCAAGGGCAAGTGTTTTAACGGCAACAAGTGGGGACACAGCGCATCTGATTGCAGGCTTCCTAAAAGGGAAAGAACCAAAGCACCACAGGATGACAACCAAGCCAATATGGTTAGCCAAGTTGAGCCTTCCGACTTTGTTGCAATGGTCGGAAACGCTAAGGCCATCATGGAGTGGTACTTAGATTCGGGGGCGACGTGCCACGTTTGTAACAATTCTGCTCTTATGACATGACTCACTACTGTGAAAGAGTCTGTGACGGTGGCCAATGGCGAGTCAGCTGACGTGCTGAAGGTGGGGAACGCAACATTGCTGCTATTCTCAGGTAAGTCTTTAATTTTAAAGAATGTCAAATTTATTCCTTCACTAGCTGCTAATTTAGTGTCTATTAGTCTATTATGTGATGCTGGTATGTCATTTACTTTTTGTATCGGTAGAGTAACACTGTAAGTTAACTCCCACTATTTTGGATGTGCATACGTCCAAAATAGGATGTACCGACTAAGTCTAGCAAATGAATTAGTTCAACAAGTTCAAACAAACTTAGTTAGCCCTAAGACTCTACATGAGAGACTAGGACCTATAGGAAAATGTTCCAAATAGCTAGAACTCATCAGATCACATTAGACACTAAGTCACAGCCTGAGAAATGTGATGTGTGTGCTCAGACCAAGATCACTAGGAAACCTTTTAGTGCGGTTACTAGGAGCACAACACCTCTAAAGCTTATACATTCCGACATATGTGACTTTAAAAGTTTTGTCACTAGAGGAGCAAGGAAGTATATGATCACATTTAAAGATGACTGCTCTAGATTTTGTCACATATATCTTCTTAAAACTAAAGATGAACCGTTTGAAAAGTTTTGTCTTTTCAAAAGCAGGGTAGAAAACCAACTAGACATGAGAATAAAGAGGTTTAGAAGTGATAGAGCAGGAGAATACATGTCCAGTTAGTTCCGGGGTTTCCTTGACTCTCAAGGGATCATAGCAGAGACCACTGCTCCTTACTCACCCCAATCGAATGGTCTAGCCGAGCGAAAAAAAAATAGAACGTTAACATAGATGTTGAACTCTATGTTGCTCACTGCTGGCATGTCTACTGCCTATTGGGGAGAAGCAGTTTTAACTGCAAACAACATTCTGAACAAAGTCCCTCATGCTAAGTTAGACGTCACACCCTATGAGCTTTGGTTTAAGAGACCCCCGACATTGACTAAACTTAAGACCTGAGGCTGCATAGCCTATGTCAGGGTATCTGACCCTAGACGGTCTAAACTTGGACCTAGGACCAACACGTGTGTCTACTTAGGTTGTGCTGAAGATAGTGCTGCACATAGATTCTTAGACCTGTCTAATAATATAATTATTGAATTTAGGGATGCTGTGTTTTTTGAGGATAAGTTCCTTAAGGATAAGAACCTGAGAATCCCAGTTATGCAAACAACTATTACTGAGGAAGAACCTGAATCAGTACTGAGCACCTCCTATTCCGTCCCGGTAGACAATAATGTCCTAGAGTCTAGAAGGACTTCGATGAGAGAGCGAATTCCCAGAACCTTTGGTAGTGATTTTGTCACTTACCACGTTGAGGCTGATCCATCCACCTATAAGGATGCGATGAGATCAAGGGATTCCCTACTCTAGAAAGAGGCCATTGATGAAGAGATGAACTCTTTGCTTCAGAACAACACCTGGACATTGGTTGATAAGCCAAAAGGGGCTAAAACTATAGGGTGTAAGTGGGTTCTGAAAAAGAAGCTCAATCCTGATGGTAGCGTAGCTAAGTATAAAGCACGCCTGGTGGCTAAAGGTTTCACACAAGTTAGTGGGGTGGATTACTTTGATGTATATTCACCAGTGTGTCACTTAGCAACCATTAGGATACTCCTTGCTATTGCGTCTATTGAGAACTTTATTGTTCATTAAATGGATGTTAAGACTGCATTTTTGAACGGAGATCTGACCGAAGAAATATACATGAGCTAACCTGAAGGTTTCATAGTACACGGTCACGAAAGTAAGGTCTGTAAGTTGGTCAAATCGCTATACGGACTTAAACAAGCACCAAAATTATGGCATGAGAAGTTTGACTATAGTGTAAGGAACATGAGATTCATGTCGAGTCTCTCGGACAAATGTCTTTACATACATCATAGGTCGAACACATTCGCTATAATATGCTTGTATGTGGATAATATGCTGATTCTTGGTTCTGATCAATCCGTGGAGGATGACGTTAAGTCAGAACTAATGCAGACGTTTAGCATTAAAGACCTAGGTGTAGCTGAGACTATCCTAGACATGCAAGTGAGCTTTGGTAAAAATGATATTTCCCTAAGTCAAAGCCACTACATAAAGTCCTTGTTGGACACGTGGGGATACAGTGAACGTAGAGCAGTGGAGACACCTTACGATTACAATAATCGCTTGAAGCCCAATGATGGAGCTGCAGTTAGACAGTTAGATTATGCTAAACTGATTGGTAGTCTCATATATGTTATGGTCTGCACAAGGCCTGACATAGCCTTTACGGTCGGCCTGTTAAGCAGATTCACTAGTAATCCTTGCCAAGACCATTGGGATGCCCTCGACAGGCTGATGCAATACTTAAAGCACACCCAAAAGTATGCTTTAAGTTACCATGGTCATCCTCCAGTTTTGGAAGGATATTCTGATGCATCATGGTGCTCAGAATTAAACGAAAGCAAGTCCACTAGTGGATTTATATTCACACTAGGAGGAGCAGCTGTAGCCTGGAAGTCCAAGAGGCAATCATGTATTGCATTGTCTTCTATGGAATCCGAACTCTATGCTCTAGCTTCAGCAGGAGAAGAAGCAGAGTGGATAAGAGATTTGGTGATGGACATTCCACTGTCAAGCCTAAAGTTGAGTTCTGTTGCAATTTACTGGGACAATCAGGCTACTAAAATGATTGCTACGAACACTTTGTTCAATAGCAAAAGAAGGCAACTACAGATGAAACAAGCCTGGTTGACCTCCCTTACGTGTCAAGGGATTGTGAACCTCGTTGATGTGAGGTCAAAAGATAATGTTGCAGACGCCTTAACAAAGTACTTAAATAGAGTTCTCACCATTAAAACATCGGGGGAGATGAGATTAAAGTTCATAGAAATATGAAACTTCCTCCTATGTTTATGTTTTCATAGAAAGAACCTATAGTCGCAACATTCAAGCATCTAATAACAGACTGAAAACCCTAAATAATTTCTTGATGAAAGCCCAAGATGGTTAGATGCTAGTCATTCCACACCTGATGACTTAACATCTTTCTCATTGTAAGCTGATTTGAGAATTATTCAACTGGGAATAGAAAGTCATTGTATGTGTTAATCTAACATTAGTGATCATAGCATATTATTCCATATTTGATAATGTTGCAAATGACGGTGTGCCAAGTCATATGATGAGGTATATAGTGGTCACTAATGCGTAAGATAACAACGTTTGATTTATTAAAATCAAAACTTGATTGGTCCTAGCTAGACTGGATAGAGATGCTGACAATATTACTTCATTACTGCTACAAGTGCTAAGCTCATTTAGGTAGAGCTAGTTTACTTTGATAAGTCACTGCATATGTTTATGAATTCATAGAGTCTGACTCATGAAATTCCTTGCAGGCACTAGTGAAGATGGAGGAGAGAAAGTGGATTTTGACATAGATGATGATGATCTACTCTCTGAGTAGAATTGTTACACGTTTATCTATAGTCATTTTTTATTTTCCAAACTTATTTGTTATGGAGTAGCACATTTATATTTTAGTGACGTTTTATATTATTGTTTAAAACTTATGTCCATGTTTTATGTTAAAAATGTGCTAACTCCTGTGAATTAGGGGCCAACAACCCTCAACAAGTAGTGAGCCCATACCCTATAACCGTAGAGGGCCTGACCCCTTCTGACCAGGTGGGAATTGGGTTCTCCATAAGGCTATGACCTTCGGTAAAGGGGCATGCTCCCCCACCCCCCCCCCCCCACACACACACACATGCCCGTGCAACGAGCCATTAACCAAAGGGTAAGGCGACAGCCTCCAGTGAGTAAGGGGCCACCCCCTACCCCCTCACAGAGTAGTGAACCCACGCCCTACCGTCGTGGAATGTCTACCTCCGCCCCCTCAAACCTGGGAGGGAACTAAGTTCCCCTTTGAGCCACAACATACAGTGCTTACGTCGACCAGCGAGCTCACAACCTAAGCAGTGAGCTCCGAAACTGACGATGAGCATGGAGCTAACTACGTTAGCGATGACCTGTGGTGCTTATGCCAACGACGAGATCACACCTCAAGCGACGACTTCCGATGCTGATACACCCAAAATAGTTTACATATTAACGCAAGCACACGTACTAGATCGAGTAATATAAAGTAAATAAAGATCGTTCTCACGGATTGGTGATTAATTTAAAGCTCGCAAATAACAGTTGACCATTTCTTTAAATCCAAGTGAATTAATTTAAGGGATTTTGAAACTAAATTTACTCTAAGAAAAATTAACAATGACTTTCTAAAATTAATTTTATCAAGTGATAAAAAATGGTATTGTATTTTGATTTCCTAATTATATTATGATCGATCAATAAAAGATATTTACGAGAAAATTTGGTGCACTCTCTTGCAATGATTTTAAGGCAGAGATCTGTATCTCTTGATATCAGAAATCATGATATCCCTCGTTCACTTGTCATCCCTAACTCAGGCGAAATGAAAAATATTAATTGTAATAAAAATCAATATTGCTAACATATATGTGAAATCTCTTTCTCCCTTCTACGCTATATTGAGTTGATGATACACTTACGTCTCTCCTCTCTCGAATCTCGAAACACAGTAAAATAGGTCGAAAACTTTGGTCAAAGATTTACGCAACTCATCTCTCGAATCTCGCCACGTAGTAAAGTAATTTTCGTCCATAGACTCATGCGTCTCATTTCTCGAATCACGAAGCAAAGAATAGAATGAAAATATAATACAAAAGTTTTATTATCAAGATCAAAAACTCAATAAAAAAATCACATTAAAAATTTCATAAACAGAAATAAAAATAAAAAATCACATTAAAACAGAACAAAGTACTCTCAAAATACAAAATATAAAAAATTAATTTATGATTTGAGAAATTCACCATGAAATTAGAGAGATCTTATAAGACATAATATTTAGTAAGGTTACTAATTCTCTCTAAAAAAGGTGTAGTAAGGGTTACTAATTCTCTCCTTAAAATATTAGTGATATGGGTCTTGAATCTCCATAGAAAGGGATTCTAAATGACTCTTAGTTAGAAGGGTTATGTGGCATGGACCCATATTACATGGCTTGCAGGTCAGAAATGCAAAAGTAGGAAAAGACTAATATATTATTTTCCTTAAGAGGCATTGGTTTTTAGCGAGCTAAGCTCCACCACATGCTACACTAATTGCAATAAAAATACGTCGGAGGAAACGAGAGTAAGCTATGATTTGACCACAAACTGTGTAATGTTGAATTTTCTCAAAGTGGTCAGCAAAATAGCTTAAAACCAAATTAATATTCTCAGAACTATCCAGTTAACACCTTGATCATGCGGAAGCCCAAAGAGCAAACTTAACACCAAAAGCAAATGAAAGAACAAGCAGATCTGAAATTCATTAACGCTTCTTTACATGGCGCGGTATACATAGCGAGACATGATTTCGCTAGTACACAAGCTAAAAACAGAAAGCACAAAACAAGCCGGGCGGACAGCACTGGAGACCGCCGAGACCGCCCAGTCTGCCAAGGTCGTCGAAGCCGCCCGAATTGAAGCTGCTACACGCCGAATAAAGCACGGAGTCCGCCAAGAACGCGAGGTCGCGCAGACACACCGTTATTCGCTGACTGCTGATGAACTGAAGAACATACCGCCTACCCGCCTGAGACCAACGGACAGGTTAATGCCACTTGAAAACGCTGAAGCAGAGAACCACTGACAAGCCATATAAGCGACCAGTTGAGACCGCACACTTCAATGTACTTGACCGAAGTCAAAGCAAAACTCCTGGCTCCTTGAAGCTAGCCGCGCGACCTGCACACAGCAAACCGTCAGCTCTACTCAACCCGCGCGGACAGGAAATTCCAGACCGCAACAATTGCCCAAACCCCATTTACTGTTCACTCAGTTACTGTAGACGTGCCGGGGGGGGTCTATTTATAGGCGAGGTGAGGAGTGTGATGTAACACCCCCTATCTGTCGCATAGCATATAGCAGTAGGTCCGGCCGGGGCTCGGCGCCATATACCACAGACAGACCGGGTGGTTACTCAATGGAAACCATCCAACCAATCCAACGTCCTACACAGAGCATTCTAGCGGAAGCAGTTTTATAAGTTGCAATTAAAAGAACCCAGCAACAAGCATGAATGTCCACTAACAAGCCAAAAAGAATGAAGTACATACACAAGTACTGACCTTAAGGCCTTACAAATGGTTTACTCATATTACATGTTTTCCATACCACGACACGCAGGCCAGTCATACATGAACAAAAGCAAGTAAACACTCCAATTAAGCCTTCGAGGGCCGGCTTCGCAATTTGGGCTTTAGCCCGCTATTGACCGCTTGGTCTAGCAACACATGCAAGCGCAATCCACCGCACGGTGGAAAACAAAAGCAACGGTCAGCAATGCTGACCAAATTATAACGATCCCGCCCCCAATTCGGTGCAGCGATGCTCCTTCCCTGCACTTATTAGCATAACCAAGCAGTAAATATATATACATTGCATCACAGGCGTTGGCACACACGACCACACACCCCGTGCACTCAGGGCACATTCTCGGTGAACCGGTCAATGTCACGTCAATTTAAGCCATAGAAACCCCGATCTCACCACCGCCACTTTGACGGCCACACTATGGGCATTTTGTCTTCCCGGCATGGGTCACGTCATTTTAAGCCATAGACCGCCGAAGACCCTCATTTATGCCAACGGCAAGTACCACGTACCTTTAGGTCGCTTTAACCGAACGACATAGAATGGGTACAGTTCAATCTAACCCGTGCTCACATCGCAACGACAATTTAAGCCATATGCGCGGGTCAAACTTCTCCTGAGTCTCGTTTCTGTTACACACTTCACATAACCCGGTTATGTTCAAGTTGGCTCTCAGGCCTCCAAGTTAGCAGAACCACACGTCTGCTCAATTTTTCTGGTGCACCTTGGAGTTAATCCCCAAGGCTCCCTGTTGCAATATACCTCGTAGAAAACCCGAAAAACAAACATTCGCACGGAGTCTTCTCCCGCCATTATGCAATGCAACATCACCGATCCAGACCAACTTGTCCGGGTAGGCTTCACACATCATGCCTATGTCCGTTCTCGAATACGGACTCTAAACAACGGGGACTTTACATATCTACCCGAAGGTACGCCTCCAACTCACCGCAAACTCGCGAGAGCGGGCTTCCTATACAAAAGAAGGAGAGCTTCATATGCTCAAGTAGAGAATCGTTACCCTAGCGTTCTTCCTTGGCACCATGGAAATGTATCCGGATGTAAAGCACTGCAATCTCCTTGCCTTCGTAGATCCGAAGTCAGCTCGCGATTTGGAGCTCTAAAACTCCTCCAACGACTGGATCTAGACTTCTTCTTCCTCCTTTGCTCTCCCCTCTGTCAAAGATTTAGATAGAGAACCACACAGAAGAAATAAGGGTTTGAAACCCTGTACTCGGGTATAACTCCATCAGGAAATAACCACAGCCGTCGGATCCCACAAAAGGGAAATGCACGACACGATCCAGGTCTGACCTGGACAAATGGGGCTAAGCACCGCACAGTACACCAACAGGAGCAGGACACGTCCGCGACAAAACAGTTGAAAGTCCACCTAGTGTCAGCTATGTGCACCTATGGGGGGGGGGAATAGGTGACGAGTAGTGCTTTTGCGGAATTTACGAGAGTACCTGCACAATAAAAATAAAGAGCACAGCACACAGAAAACACAGCAAATTTATAGTGGTTCCCCGACTTGGGTACATCCACTTTCCCCCTTCGACCTATCTCCCCAACAAGGGACGACTCGGTCACTTCTCCAACGGGATTGAAATCCAATCCCTGCACTAACGGAAGGAGCCCTTCCACACGTGAGAGTCAACACTCCCACAAACCGGGTTGCACCCAACCCTTACAACACGGAACAAAAGTTCCTTTACAACGAAATTAAATATAGAGTGTACACGTGATATAAACTTCTTTTGGAGACTACGGTGTTCCTCTTCGTTCGACGACGTGTTCTTGAAGTCGATGAAGAGTCTACAACCTTGGTCTCTCTTGGAGAGGATCTTCCCGGAACCGGCGGCGGCACACGAGCGGCGGCTAGCTTCGGGATCGGCGGCTACGATGATCAGCGGCTGCTGAACTTGGAGATCCAAACTTCGTAGCGAAGCAAGCTCGGTCTACCAACGGTCACACGAGGATCGGTCGTCTCGATCGATTCGGAGGGGAAGTTTTTCCCGATCAACAAATCGAGAGACAAGGGATCTCTGGATAGACGCGTGAGACTCAAGCCTTGCTAGGCTTCTGTCGCCGGAGATCGGGAAGAAGAACGATCAGCGGCGGCGACGGACTTGTGCGAGCGGCGACGAAGGCGGCGGAGAGATTTCGCGATATTAGGGTTTCCGCTCGCTCGGCTTCTTTCTATGTAGGTATTCCGTTCAAAATACCTGTATATAAATACTGTAGAAGTTTTCCAATATGACCGTTTGTGGGACCCACAAAAGAGATCCCCAAATCCCGGTCCAGAAATTTAACAGCGGCAGAATCCGGTTCAGGAATTTCCAGAAAAATGCCAAGTCAAAATCGGTGAGAATCGAAAGTGATTCTCGCCGAGTCGCCGAGAATCAAAGGTGATTCTCGACGATTCGGCGAGAATCAAAGATGATTCTCGTCGAATTTGCCTTGGTTGCACGCACTGCTTTAAGCCAGGTTGAGACGGCGAGAATCAACCAGTGATTCTCGTCGATTCGACGAGAATCACCAGTGATTCTCGTCGATTCGACGAGAATCACCAGTGATTCTCGCCGAATCGGCGAGAATCACTAAGTGATTCTCGTCGATTCTTACTTAGACGCAGAGGTGCTTGCTTAGAAGTTGCTGGATCGAGTTCGGCGAGAGTCAACTTCTGATTCTCGCCGAATCGGCGAGAATCACTTGGTGATTCTCGTCGATTCTAACTTAGACGAATTTTCGTCTTTCCACCTGTGAGATGCTCCTTGACCCATCCTTGCTCCTTGTCTGCTCCTGCATATTTACAGCCCTGTGCTTGAAAATAAGTGCACTCCAATAGAGAGAGTACACGTAGGCCAACACACTGATCTGCTCAACGAGGGATTACGTCGTGCAGACCCGTGTATATTGACCTACTGCACCCTGACATTGGTGTGCACTTAGCGTGGAAAAACTGCAAGCACAACTAGAAGGATTTTATCAAATACATAGTCTATTGACCTTAGCTTGTCCAGGGGCTTCTTCAAATCAGGTACATTGTGGATACAATACCCAACAATCTCCCCCTATTTGAAGAAGCCTAAACCCTACAAGCTAAGGTGAATAGAACAAATGAGAATGAAAACCATAAACTGAAAAGAGAGTTAAGTGAGTTATCCATTACCAATACCAATTTCTTGGGAGCAAGCTTGGAGCCACCTTAGCCTTAGCCGAGAGGGTAATCTCCCCCTTTTTGGCTTCTACAAATCGGGGTCTGTAGCGTTTTACCCTTTGCTCCCCCTCAGTTCTTGCACGGGCCTGGAGCCTCTGTAGTCTTCATTCCTCATAATTGAGCATCCCCAATTCAGTCTTGAAAAGATTGAACTTGGCCTCGTCTAGGGGCTTTGTGAATATATCAGCAATCTGCTAGTCCGTGGGAACATAACAGAGAGAGATATCTTTGTTCTCCACGTGCTCCTGAATGAAGTGGTAGCGTACTTCAATATGCTTCGTTCTGCTGTGCGACACCGGATTGTTGGCAATGTCAATTGCACTTGAGGAGTCGCAGTACATGGGTACTTCCTTGAACTGAAGGTCGTAGTCGGCTAGCTGGTTTCTGATCCATAGAAGTTGTGCGCAACAGCTTCCTGCCGAGATATACTCTGACTCTGCTGTGGAGGTTGCAACACAATTCTGTTTCTTGCTGTTCCATGAGATAAGCCTCCTGCCGAGGAATTGACACGTCCCGGAGGTGCTTTTCCTGTCATCCCTGCTCCCTGCAAAATCAGCATCTGAAAAGCCTATTAGCTCGACATCATTGTTTCTCGGGTACCACAAGCCAAGATTAGGAGTACCTTTAAGGTATCTCAGAATTCGCTTTGCAGCGACATAGTGAGATTCCTTAGTGTTCACCTGATATCGGGCACAGACACATGTGGAGAACATAATATCCGGTCGACTGGCAGTAAGGTAGAGCAGGGATTCAATGATGCTTCTGTATTTGGTTTCATCGAAAGGTTTACCTTTCTCATCCTTATCCAGAGACATGGTGGATCCCATTGGAGTCCTCATAGAGGTTGCACTCTCCATACCGAATTTCTTAAGGAGTTCATTTGTGAACTTCGTCTGAGAGATGAAGATTCCATCCTCAGACTGTTTCACTTGAAGTCCTAAGAAATACTTGAGCTCTCCCATACTGCTCATTTCAAACTTTCCTTGCATAAGTTTAGAGAACTTTTTGCAAAGATTGTTGTCCGTTGAGCCGAATATTATGTCATCGACATAGATTTGCACCAGCAAAATCTTGCCTTTGACTTCCCTGAGAAACAATGTTTTATCTATTTTACCTCTGGAGAACTTGTTCTCAAGAAGAAAACTAGATAATGTCTCATACCAAGCTCGTGGAGCTTGTTTCAACCCATATAAGGCCTTATTAAGAGAATAAACATGATTAAGATAAGTAGGATCGACAAAACCTGGGGGTTGAGCGACGTATACTTCCTCTTTCAGGTCTCCGTTCAGGAATGCCGATTTCACATCCATTTGATAGACTGTGAATCCTTTGTGTGAAGCATACGCCAGGAACAACCTGATTGCCTCGAGCCTTGCTACTGCTGCGAAGGTCTGGTCGAAGTCAATCCCTTCCTCCTGTCTGTAACCTTGAGCCAGCAGCCTGGCCTTGTTCTTTACGATGACACCATGTTCATCCAGCTTGTTTCTGAAGATCCACTTCGTGCCAATCACATTCTGCTTGTATGGTCTGGGAACCAGCGTCCAAACCTTGTAACGTTCGAATTGATGTAGTTCCTCTTGCATGGCCAGAATCCATGCCGCATCCTTGTTCGCCTCGTCGAACTTCTTTGGCTCAACCTGTGACAGGAAGCTAAGATGCAATACTTCGTTAACTGTACCTCTTCGAGTTCTGACACCAGCACGAGGATCCCCGATGATCTGATCTCTAGGATGATCTCTCACGTGCCGGAGCTCTAGAAGTCTGGCGTCTGGAGCTTCAACTACTTCTTGGGCTTCTCTTTCTTCTAAGAGATTTGTCCCATCTTGATCTTCAACATTTTCAGATGACGTGGAGGTGGAAACTTTGACGTACTTGGGAGCGTCATCTTTAGCGGTCTCATCCAGACTCAGCTGTTCAAGTCTAGCACCTGCATCTTCAAGAATACTACTGGAAGAATTGCTGTTAAGCAAACTTCCTTCATCAAATACAACATTTATTGATTCTTCTACCACTAGGGTTTTCTTATTGAAGACCTTATATGCCCGACTATGGGAACTATAGCCCATGAATATGCCTTCGAAGCATTTTTCACCGAATTTAGTACGCGGGTACTTCCCATTATTCAGTACATAGCATCTGCAACCAAAAATCCTCAAGTAGGACATGGTTGGTTTCCTGCCTTTCAGTAGCTCGTAGGGCGTCTTATGATGATGTTTGTTGAACAATGCTCGGTTTTGTACATGACATGCAGTATTGACACCCTCTGCCCAGAAGTATTCCAGGAGAGAAGCGTCTTTCAACATTGTCGTGCAGGCTTCAATGAGAGTTCTATTTCTCCTCTCCGCAACTCCATTTTGCTGAGGAGTGCGCGGGGAGGAAAACTCATGAAAGATACCTTGTTCTTCACAAAATTCTGTCATTGCACTAGATTCGAATTCTGTTCCATGGTCACTTCTGATTTTGACCACGGAGCAGTTAAATTCGTTCTGAACCTGCTTGACAAAATTAGTGAAGATGTCAAACGTATCTGACTTTCGTTTCAAAAATAACACCCATGTAAACCGAGAATGATCATCAACTATCACTAGCGTATATGACTTGCCTCCCAAGCTATGAACTTGCATTGGACCAAACAAGTCCATATGCAAAAGGTAAAGACATCGGGAAGAGTCTTTGTCAGCGATGCTCTTAAAGGTAGCCCGAGTCTGTTTGCCCATCTGGCATGCAGGACATGGGCTATCTTTGATGCACTTGATACTGGGAGCATCCCTTACCAAGTCCTTAGAAAACAGCATACTAATTGTCTTGAAATTAATATGTATCAATCTCTTGTGCCATTGTTCACAAAGAGATGCACTGCCTGTTGTCACAAGGCATACAGGGGTAGATGAATCTAAGCTGAGAAAATCTAAACAAAAGATATTTCTGCTCCTAATGCCTGATAATACCGTTTCAGAAGAGGTACGTGAAATTATCAGACATTTATCCTTGCAGAACTTAACGTCATAACCTTTATCACATAACTGACTTACACTGATCAGGTTATGGTTTAACCCTTCAACATAAGCCACGTCGGTGATAGAGATTATACCGTTGGAAATCATACCATAACCTCTGGTGACTCCTCGATCTGACCCTCCAAAGATGACTTTGGGTCCATTCTCGACTGGAGTGTAATCACGCAGCAGGCTTCTTGTCCCGGTCATATGCCGGGAGCATCCACTGTCCAAATACCAGATTGGCGTTTTGGTGGCCTTTGGACATTCCTGCAAAACAAAATTAATTTGCCTTAGGAACCCAATCGAACTTGGGTCCTAGATTCCTGGTTAGCACACTCCCCCTCGGTTGGTTAACCCTACGAGTGGTCGGTCTCGCATTGCTAACATGGGGAGTCTCGTAGTTCCTTGGATTAAACCAACAATCCACGACAAAGTGACCGACTTTGCCACAGCACCAACAGTCAAATCTGTTGTACCTCTTCCTAGGCTCCTGCCTTACCCTGGGAACGGTGGGTACTGCTGGGGCCTTGGATCTGGAGGTGGAGGCCTCATGGTGACAACAGTCGCATGACTTTTTCATCTTCTGTATAACAGGCTTGGCTTTTGGTGCCTGCTTTCCATTATGGCCGCTAGAGAACGGACCATAATTTCCTATGTGGATTTCCTCATAAGGTGCCTTGAAGGCACTCTCACCGAAGTTTCGGGGAAAGTTCCAACCGTCATACCGGCTCTTTGGCTTTGCAACCGAGGGCCGGAAATGATGCCCAAATGTTGACTCAAAGTCGTGTTGGTTACAAGGAAAGCCAGGCTTTCTGAACGCAACAGGACTAAGAGTAGCCTTACCCTTTTCATCAGCAGAGGCCTTCTTGGCGGCCTTATTCTTCCTCTGGTTCTTGTTTCTCCTAGATGAAGAACCAGGTACCCCTCTATGCCCCAAGCCAGCTCCTTTGGCCTGAGCAGAGAAGGTATCAACGACTGGAAGAACTGGTTTTGGCATGGAGAAGATCTTGACGATCTTCCTTTCTGCCGCAAGTAGTTCTTCCAACTTGTCGACTTCCTCCTGCTTTAGATCAAGGAGCTTCAAAGACTCTGAATGCTTGGAAGTCAGGTCAAGGTGTTCCTGTCGGAGAGAAATCAAGCCAGTGACCTCTTCCCTTAGGGATACACACTCACCCTTAAGGAATTTTACTTCCTTCTTCTCAACCTTCAGTCTCTTTCGGCACTCATCGAAAGTGTTGAGCAGAAGCTCATACTTCTCGAGGAGCTCAGCTTCACGGGCTGAAGGGCCATCCTCAGGTTCATCATCCTGAGACTCAGGATCAGAGTCGGAGTCGGAGAGAGGGGTGTGAGCTTTTACCTTCCCAGTAAATGGGGGGCATTCTCCTTCTGAGTCGGAGCGACCCACCAGCCCGAAGTAGGCTTCCTCATCATCACTGGAGTCTGAGGAATCAGACTCACTTAGTGTCTTTGGCCTTCTTGCGATGTAGCTCCGCTCCTTCTTCTTATCTCTGGAGGATTTGAGCTCCTCTCCTTTCCCTTTTTCTCTTTTGCTTTGATGGCAGTCGGCCACGACGTGTCCTGGCTTATTGCATCCAAAGCAAATAATATCAGAAGAACGATGTTTGTTATGTTTAGATGCATACCTGTCAGAAGAATAATTTTTCTTCTGATGCCTGGAGGAGGAGCTGTCTTTCTTTCTTTGATTCCTCATCTTGAGGAACTTCTTGAACTCTCGGGTGATGAGGGAGAAATCCTCCTCCGACAGTTCTGAGCCGGAGGAGCATGGTTCAGAGTCCTCCTCCTCTTCCTTACTCCTCGCACGGTATGACATCGCACCCTTGACCTTTCGGGAGTAACTGGCTTTTAGGGCCACAGTCTTTTCTTTTGCAGCATCCTTCTCTGCTTCTTCCTCTGCCTTCCTGGTGTTCAGCTGGAGTTCATAGGACATCAGCTTCCCAAACAGGATCTGTGGATCAGTTTCTGCTAGTCTGCCAAATTCTCTGATGGCGCAGATCTTTGTGTCCCATTCCTTAGTAAGGGACCTAAGGAATTTGTCATTAAGTTCACCATTGGTGAACACTCTTCCGTAGCCCTTGAGGGCGTTGACAATCTTCAGGAAGTTCTCGTATGTGACTCCGATCTCTTCCTTAGGCCCTTGCCTGAAGGCCTCATATTTTTGGTTCAGGAGGGATCTCCGATCATCCCTCACTTCATCCGTGCCCTCCATTAGGATGATCAGGCACAACCAGATCTCCTGAGCAGTCCTGCAGTTGTTGAAATTTTGCATCATGGAATCATCAACTGCGCTCACCAGAATGTTTCGTGTCTTCTTGTCCAGTCCCACGAGTACCATCTCGTCTTTGTCCATTTCAGAAAGTGTCTTCGGCACCTTCTTGGTGGGATCGATGGTGGAGGCCTTAGTGGGGACATAAGGTCCCTCCTCCACAATCATGAAGAGTCGAGGATCGACTGCTTCCATGTAAAATCTGATTCTTTACTTCCAGATCGGAAAGTTGAGTCTGTTGCACACTGGGATCTTGCCGGAGTACTTGAGCCCGTCCATAGTAGATATTTGTCTTCTTCTTTTGACACTAGGGGCAGGATTCTACTCAAGGTGTTAACCTTTTTGATGAGTAACCTCCCTCTGATACCTCTTGAAAGTCTACCTAGTATCAGCTATGTGCACCTATGGGGGGGGGGGGGGGGAATATGTGACGAGTAGTGCTTTTGCGGAATTTACGAGAGTACCTGCACAATAAAAATAAAGAGCACAGCACACAGAAAACACAGCAAATTTATAGTGGTTCCCCGACTTGGGTACATCCACTTTCCCCCTTCGACCTATCTCCCCAACAAGGGACGACTCGGTCACTTCTCCAACGGGATTGAAATCCAATCCCTGCACTAACGGAAGGAGCCCTTCCACACATGAGAGTCAACACTCCCACAAACCGGGTTGCACCCAACCCTTACAACACGGAACAAAAGTTCCTTTACAACGAAATTAAATATAGAGTGTACACGTGATACAAACTTCTTTTGGAGACTACGATGTTCCTCTTCGTTCGACGACGTGTTCTTGAAGTCGATGAAGAGTCTACAACCTTGGTCTCTCTTGGAGAGGATCTTCCCGGAACCGGCGGCGGCACACGAGCGGCGGCTAGCTTCGGGATCGGCGGCTACGATGATCAGCGGCTGCTGAACTTGGAGATCCAAACTTCGTAGCGAAGCAAGCTCGGTCTACCAACGGTCACACGAGGATCGGTCGTCTCGATCGATTCGGAGGGGAAGTTTTTCCCGATCAACAAATCGAGAGACAAGGGATCTCTGGATAGACGCGTGAGACTCAATCCTTGCTAGGCTTTTGTCGCCGGAGATCGGGAAGAAGAACGATCAGCGGCGGCGACGGACTTGCGCGAGCGGCGACGGAGGCGGCGGAGAGATTTCGCGATATTAGGGTTTCCGCTCGCTCGGCTTCTTTCTGTGTAGGTATTCCGTTCAAAATACCTGTATATAAATACTGTAGAAGTTTTCCAATATGACCGTTTGTGGGACCCACAAAAGAGATCCCCAAATCCCGGTCCAGAAATTTAACAGCGGCAGAATCCGGTTCAGGAATTTCCAGAAAAATGCCAAGTCAAAATCGATGAGAATCGAAAGTGATTCTCGCCGAGTCGCCGAGAATCAAAGGTGATTCTCGACGATTCGGCGAGAATCAAAGATGATTCTCGTCGAATTTGCCTTGGTTGCACGCACTGCTTTAAGCCAGGTCGAGACGGCGAGAATCAACCAGTGATTCTCGTCGATTCGACGAGAATCACTAGTGATTCTCGTCGATTCTTACTTAGACGCAGAGGTGCTTGCTTAGAAGTTGCTGGATCGAGTTCGGCGAGAGTCAACTTCTGATTCTCGACGAATCGGCGAGAATCCCAAGTGATTCTCGCCGAATCGGCGAGAATCACTTGGTGATTCTCGTCGATTCTAACTTAGACGAATTTTCGTCTTTTCACCTGTGAGATGCTCCTTGACCCATCCTTGCTCCTTGTCTGCTCCTGCATATTTACAGCCCTGTGCTTGAAAATAAGTGCACTCCAATAGAGAGAGTACACGTAGGCCAACACACTGATCTGCTCAACGAGGGATTACGTCGTGCAGACCCGTGTATATTGACCTACTGCACCCTGACATTGGTGTGCACTTAGCGTGGAAAAAACTGCAAGCACAACTAGAAGGATTTTATCAAATACATAGTCTATTGACCTTAGCTTGTCCAGGGGCTTCTTCAAATCAGGTACATTGTGGATACAATACCCAACAACAGTGTCGAAACATTTAGTCAACTCCCGCCAAAACCCCTGCGTCGACACTCCGCGTCGACAGAGTCAAACATGCCACAAACGCCCCGTGCTCGACGATCGTCGAGCCAAGATCGTCGACCGATGCCAGATCGTCGAACGGAGCTCTCTGGCCAAATTGTCGAACGCAGCCAAATTGTCGAACGGAAATCTCTGGCCAAATCGTCGAACGCACGGCCCGATCATCGAACCCACGGCCCGATCGTCGAACGGAGATCGCTGGCCCGATCGTCGAACACACGGCCCGATCGTCGAACCCACGACCCGATCGTCGAACCCACGACCCGATCGTCGACCGCAGAATTGTGACCAGATCGTCGAGCGCTGCTCGACGATCATCGAACCCAGAAAACTGCCTGATCGATTTGCCAGATCTTTGAACTAAATCGTCGAACCCTCTCGACACGCCCTGGGACACGCCCGTATCCCAGGCCGTGTACCCCTGCCAAATTCCAAATTTGGTACAGAAACTTCACCCGTCGCTCTTTTGAGTTTTGGGGCGTTACAGCTCTCCCCCTCTTAAAAGAATTTCGTCCACAAAATTACATAAAGGAAAGATAAGTACAAAATTAAATTGTACCTGAGCGGAACAACTTCGGATACTCGTCAAACATGGTCTGCTCTCGTTCCCAAGAGAGCTCTTCTCGGCCACAATTGTCCCAACGGACCTTAACCATCCTGATCTCTTTATTGCGTAGCCGCTTGACCTCCAAGTCTTCAATCCGCGCGGGCTTGACCTTGTCGTCAACCCACTATCAATCAGCACTTGATCGACCGCGATCACTTGCGTAGGCTCTTGCACCGCCTTCCGTAGCACCGATATATGGAATACATCATGTAAACCACTAAGCTCCACTGATAGCTTCAACCGATATGCCGCTTCTCCAATCTGCTCTAGAACCTCAAACGGCCCAAGGTATCTCGGGCTTAGCTTTTTCAAGCGTCACACCCGCTAGACACCCTTGAACGGCTTGATCTTTAAGTACACCCAGTCTCCCACAACAAACTCCACGTTCCTGTGCTTGGCATTATAGTACTTCGCTTGCCGGTCCTGATCGATAAGCAATCTCTCCCGAATGGTTCACACCAACGAAGTAGCATCTTCCACATCTTGACGCTTGTACAACTTTGACTCACCCGTTTCCAACCAGGACAACGACGTGTGACATCTTCTACCATAAATGGCCTCAAAGGGTGCCATTTGAATACTCACATGGTAGCTATTGTTGTATGCAAATTCCACCAAATAAAGATGGTCTTCCCATTGCTTTCTAAAGTCCAAGACACACATGCGGAGCATGTCTTCCATAGTTCTATTGACCCTCTCGGTCTGCCCATCCGTCTGCGGATGGAAGGCTGTGCTAAAACTCAGCTTTGTTCCCAACATTTACTGCACAAGCCTCCAATCATTGGACGTGAACCGCCCATCTCGGTCACTCACGATGCTGCGGGGCACATCGTGGAGCTGCACTATGTTATCCATGTAAGACCCCCCTTTTTTTTTCTTTTTCGACACCGGGGTCTTAGGCCCAGAACCGCCGTTTTGCGGTGACTCCTTCACGCCCTGAAGGGTCATCACCACAAAGCGCCGATTCTGCCGGCCAATTCGATCACAAAAAAGTAGCATAATAGTGAAGTAAATGTAAACTATCTGTCCACAGAGAATCACATGACATAATAAATACAACTCCACGATGGGAGTGTCCACAGCAAATAACATCAGAGTAGCAAAAACGGGCTTATGCCCGGTACATCAATCCTCACTACAAGATCTCTCATGCAGAAACAAAAGTAGAAAACTGCTCAGGGTCGAGACTCACGGTCCCGGCTGTGTGAACTCCGGAGCTAGACTGCCCCACCTCCAAGCGCACCGGTCTCTAGGGCTGCTCCTCCATGCTGGTCTCCGCGATCCCCTAAATGATGCGGTTCGAAAACCGTTAGTCTAAAAGACTAAGTCCTATCATCCCCCACTCCTTCCACCACGGCTCCTAGGCACCGAGCGGAGAGGAAGAAAGGGGAGGACTTGAAGGTGGAGAATATCAAAAGCAGATGGCAGCGGTCCCAATCTAGCAAGTTCTATAGCATATAAAGACAATAAGCTGTAATATGAAATGTAACCTTCGCTTATGTGAAAAACACATAAGCCAAGGGGTCTTTTGCAAGGCTCCCATCGTATAAAAAGTCCCATACCGATTTATACATTGGGGTGTCAGCGGTCAAACAGCAGTAACTAAATATATCAAAATTAACCTTAATTTATAAACTTGCCCACACAAGCTTATAGACTAAGGGGTCGTGTAGCAGGTCCTAAAGTATAAGCGTCCCATTCCACTTATACTTTAGGTGTCAAGGTTTAAGGTAACGATTATGCTATGACATGCAAGTGGGTATGATGGACATGCAAGTGCAACACACACACCCGATTCTGTGCACACAGACCTTTAGTTCCCCCTTTCTGGAGCCGTAACCTCCCAGGATACCTCCGTAGTGGCAGACGGAAGCGGTGGGTTGGGCCTCGCCCACCTCTAAACCAGTAAAGCACTACCGGTCAGACCTATCGTACGCCTCAATGCTTGGTGCACGAAGCGGACTCCTGCGTACTCTTGCCAGCTGGCGCACCGGACTTCTGTTGGCGAAGTGCTAACCACACTTGCCGAGTCAACGTATTGGTGTCGGTGCATCGACCCTCCAATACCGAAGACCCACCACCTTAATTTCCTTTCCTTTTATGCACATGCAAATTAGCGTAATCAAGAACCGAGCCGAAGCTCCCCGGACCAACACGTCCGTCTCAAGCAATCGAGCCGAAGCTCCCCGGACTCAAGGTCCGCCTTTTAACCATCCGAGCCGAAGCTCCTATCCAACCTCTGGTGCCATCAGTGTTGTGGAATGTGCAACCCTAATTACTAAGTTACTCTTTTTAGCTTGTTAAACAGTTTACGTTAACCCAGGACTGCCCCCGGTATTCCCTGTGAAGGGCTCTCAAGGGGCACTAGGAACTATGTTGGGATTACGCCCAGCGTTCCCTTTCGCAAGGTACTTATTTTATTATTGGTTGATTCCCTTACCCCTTTATTTTCTCATATTTCGATATACTAATCCTAGGGTATTTTTACTCCAACTCTCCTTGGGTAGGACGATCTTTCGTCGGACCCGAACGCCGATAACCCTAGACAGAACCATACCTTGCTCACCCATCTTCCAAAGATGCACCTAGATCTATTTATCCTTCCAGCAGCCCAATCAAGACTCATCAAATGTGCCCTAATTCATGTCCCAACTGATTTTCTGCAGTTTTACTAAATGCAGGCCACTTGAGCTATATGACCCGTAGAAAGGGAAGTATGTCATATGTTCATCCAATGCTCATGTAAAAATTATTAGAAGTTCATATGGGCATATGCAGACTGAATCCACAATTTCCTAATTTTTATGATTTAAATACTAATTTATTTATTTATTTTAAAAACCAAAAGTTCCAAGGTTGAACAGGAAGTACAAGATTTAAGCAATATAATGCTCCACTAAAATTATGATAAATGTAAGATGGGTAATCATCTAAAACTCCAGAAGTTCCAAATTTTTCCAGCAAGATTTTAGCCCTTAAATTGTATTTTCAATTTATTCCAAATAATTCATAAAAAGGGGATGTACAATGAAAATACTTCCAACAATTCAGAGAAAATTCCAGGATGATGGTAAGGGCCTATGGAACCTCTATATAAACTTTCATAATTTTATTGAAAGAATTATTGCCCAAACTAATTAATTAACCTATTCTCAAAAATATGGCCTTGTAAAGAAAGTTCTGAAAACAGACCTCTAAAAATTATAAATAAATTCATACAAGTCTCTTGGGGCCTAAATACCTCAAAACCTAAGTGTCATGATTTTTAATCAGATATATCAACCATAATGAATTTTTCTTACCAAAGCCCATTTCTGGAATTAATGAAGGAAGTGCCAAATAAAGTTAATTGTAAATTGTGATAAAATTCAGAGGTGATCAACTAGAACTATAATAACCTCTGACCAAGTTTCATCATGTTTTAAAACACATAACATCCTTAATAAAATTAAACATCATTTTGGGCCTTTTGGTAATTAACAAATGAAGTACTACCAATTTCAATCAAAATTCCTCAAGTAAATTATCAGAGATCCAAAACACCCTAATCCCATCACTACCCAAATTTGGTTAAGGTTCAAGGTGTTTAGCTAACCTAAACCTACACTACAAGTTTTAGGACCTAAGCTAGGGTTAGGGTTTTGGGGGCCCAACCATTTTCACAATTTGCTAATATTCTTACCAGAGGGTTTTATATATCCTAGGAACCTTCTTGCAAAATTTGGAGTTCACCCAAGGTGTTTAGGACTCATACCCTTCACAAGCCCAAAAGGTCCCTCCTTGGGGTTTGCCCTAGGAACTTAGGGCAAATCTATTCCTCCCTACCCCATATTACATGGGGAGGTGATAAGTGCTATAACAAACCAGTGGCCCAAATTTCAGCCTCTGTTGAGGTGATTTGGTCACTCAAAACCAAAAGTGCAACTTTTGACCAAAATGCCCTTTTTAAGGTATAGCTAGGGTTGGGTCAAAACCTATTCAAAACACATCCAACTTAAATGAAATTTTATACAGATACCTAAAATGAACCCAGGGACCACTCACTAAAATTTGGGAGGGGTTGGAGGTGTTTAGGGCACCTATTTAATTTATCTAATAATTATTAAATATTTACAAAAACTATAGAAATATTTTCTCCACAAATTCCCATTTTTGGGCAGGCCCTAGGTATGTCTAAGATAGACTCTCTACCAAAATTTCAGCTAATTTGGGATAGGGGTGAAGAGTGGGCACTCAATTTAATGTCTGCCTAGCCCTAAGGGTATGTCCCACCAAAATGGGTGTTGTGGTCTAACCACTTACCCAAACGAGCTGAAATAAATTTTAAAATAATCTAGACTCGAAGGGCTACAACGTTTGTGACTGGCCAGTTTTCCTAAAACAGCTTCTAAATGCCTCGTTTAATGACATCAAAATGTGCAAGTTAAAGGGGTAACAAATAACAATATTATAAATATAAATATAATAATTAAGATATGGGTACTGTTCATCTTCTCAAAAACCCGAACCAGCAAACCTCAAAAAAAAACATAAAACCTGTAGCTTTCTCCCGCCTATTACCGGCCACCCAGCCACTTCCCTGGCCAGCCACCACCCCCACAACCTCCGTTGAGGTGAGGGCTACCGCCGGGCGGCGGCACGGCCGCCGGAGGGGCGGTTTCCGGCGAACCCGATAGGTAGAAAATCCATGGAAAAAGCTGAAATTTGCTCTCCCAATCGGGCTCAATTGAGCCCGATTTCTCTCCTAAACGATCTAAGGATCTAGCCCACGAAGAGAGGAGTAGAGGAGGACCTTATATGTGGTTCGATGACGGCGGCGGCGGTGGTCGGCCATGGCGTTTTTCCTCTCCGGCGAGCTTGCCCGAGTCCTCGATCCTCCACCAAAACCTTTGATCCAATATGTTATTTTGACTGCCAAGGACGTTCTGAAGGTGATGGGAAGATCAGAAATTGAAATGGGGGGCTGCATAGGGGGATTTATATTTTTTTCATGGGAGGGGAGGTGAAGGGTTGGTTGGCCATGGTGGTTGGGCTCCCCCCATTAGTGTTGGCTGGCTGGAATTGATACCATTATCATCCCAAGAGGCAAGGGAGAGGAATGGGGACAATGGAGAGATGAATGGAGTGGCCCATGGCCTCCCTCCATAACTCCTCTCTCTCTTTTCCTTTTTCTCTCTCCTCCATTAAGGAGAAAACTCTCATTTTCTCTCTCCTAGTCACCCCTCCGAAATTTAGGTGGCATCCCTCATAAATATCAGCCTCCTAAAGTTAATGGGCCACTCAAGTTGGGCTTAGCCCAAGTGGCTTGGGCTTGGTTAGGTCATTTAGGCTAGTTTGACATATTTTAGGGTTGACTTGACTTTGGTCAATTTGACCATTTCGGTTGACCCCAATGGGTCCTTGGTGACCCATTGGCCTCCCCTAAGGTCTATGTAGGGTTGGGTAGGGTTGACTTGGCACCTTGAAGGTCACTTGACCCTTGGTAAGGTCACTTTGACCATTTTAGGGCTAGAGTTGACTTGGGTCAACATGACCATTAGGGTTCACCCCTATGGATCCTGGGTGACCCATTGACTTCCCTTAGGGTCTAGTTAGGGTTATGTAGGGTTACCCTGCACTTTGGAGGTCACATACCCTTAGTAAGGGTACTTTGACCAGATTAGGGGCTTGAGTTGACTTGGGTCAACTTGGCCTCTAGGGCTGGCCCCAATGTGTCCTTAGTGACCCATTGACCTCACTTTAGGGTTAGGATGACATAGGTGGGGTCCACTTGGCTATGGGAAGGTCAATTGACCCTAAGTAGGCTTGTTTGACCCATTTAGGGTTAGGGTTGGCGTGGGTCAACCGAGTCTCTTTGATTGACCCCAATGGGTCCTTATGGCTCTAATGAGTCTCCCAAAATGTTTGGGAGTGTTGTGGTAGGGTTTTGGGGCCATGGTGAAGCCCCATGGTCATCCTAAACTATTGTTCAGAATTCTACTATTTGCAGACCATGGTGATCCTCACCTTGTCCTCCTATCTCTTGGCCCATTTCTGGCTTCCTAGGGTTTTGTCATGACCTAGTCATGGCCAAAACCACTCTTAGGGGTCTAGTTGGAAATGGGATGTTACAAATCCCAATAAACAAAACAAAGATTTCATCCCCGAAATCAAGGTTGAGCCTACGGGAATTTCTACCGAAGAAAAGAAACTTGTAACATCCCATCATGACGCCATGTTTGCTAAATTAGGTTTAAAGAGAAACCTAAATCTATGACCAATTCGCCTAATTGATGAAGCCAAGATCCCAATAAACAAAAGATTAGTCTCTACTCTTCCTAGAGCAGCCCTACTAGTTTAAAGAAGGAAAATGAATTAAACATCTTGAGGGGTTGTGAGGTATATCTGACTGAACAGCTCTGGGTATCTTTGTCGCATCAGGTCCTTCGGTTCCCAGGTATGCTCCTCCTGGCCATGGTTCCTCCACAAGACTTTGACTAACGGAACCTTCTTGCGACGCAAGATCCGTACTCCTCGGTCGTCGATCTGAACCGGCTCCAAGCGAACTGACCGGTCTAAAGCTACCGACCCTTCAGTGGTCAAAATATGCTGCTCCAAAGCCCTCCTCAGCGAAGAAATGTGGAAGACGTCGTGCAGAGCTGCCAGCTCTGGTGGTAACTCCAGCCTGTAGGCTAGGGGCCCGATTCACTCCAGGATCCTGTAAGGGCCCATGTACCTCGGGCTGAGCTTCTTCCTCCGACCACGCACCCGTGAAACTCCATGCATGGGCCGGATCTTCAAAAACACTCGGTCCCCCACCTGAAACTCCACCTGACGATGTCGGGCATCATAGTACTTTGCCTGTCTGCTCTGCGCCTCTAGCATCCTGTCTCTGATCCGCCTCACCCGAGCCTTGGTGTCTTCAACAAAATCTGATCCCAACACCTTCGGAATCTCGTCCTGAATCGATGAAAGCGGAGTCCTACCTCTCCTTCCGTACAAGGGTGGAGAGTTGTGTTGAATGTCGACCGAGAGCCCAGATAAGCCTGGACTGATCTTCTATCCTTGGACGTACACTATCCATCTTGATTCAACACGATCATCTTGAGCACACCATGATAATGATCAACTACTCACAAAACTTATGAAACACCTACAGAAGTTTTCTTTCGGGTCAGGGTGACCCTAGATATCTCGGCCAATCTATTGTTGATGTTCCATTTATAATTATGCCCGGAGTGCGGATGAGGAATCATGTGTATGTAAATCCCTAATTGTATCCTCGAACTTTCACTCTAACCGGGCGGTGACTGTAATAGTTTCCCAAAAGTTCTTGCACTTAACCTTCATCGGGCGACGGACCTCACCGTGCATCATAAAGTCCATGACACCCTTCTTCACTCCAGGGAGATACATGTTCCGAGATACACCAAACTTCCGATGATTAAATTTCTCGCTTATACGGGTATACAACGACTCTATAAAATCTCCGCTTCGCAATCAGATTCTTATCCCTACGAATACTCCTGAGTAGCACCGAATATGGTTTACATCCATTTCACTATATTCACGACGCAAACTTTTCTAGATGAGATCTAAGGGAAACCCAAGTCAGTAACTAATTTGCCCAATAAACAAAAGACACGCCCCCAATAAACAAAAGATAAGCCTCTACCTGCCTTGGGCTGAATATCTTTGATATTACCATGTTATATCTGTCCTAGCTGGGTGCACAATCCCTAGGGCATCAATCTTTGACTTAGGGTTCCAACCTGAATCTGTTGATATACTCCATATTTTAAACCCTCTGAGTCATATTTACGACAACCTTATCCGGGTCAAAATGTTCCCAATCCCAACTGGGTCTCTTCCGAACTTGAATTCCTATCCGACCTTCGGTGTTTGTCGTGATGGTGGTCTCCAGGTAATCTTGTTACTGGCATGAGGGTTGAGACTATTTGTCTTCTACCATTCTGCTAATGGATTATTGGTCTCAATTCTCCTTAAAGCAGTCCTTCCGATTTGAGTAATCCTTGATATGGACCGTAGGGCTACCTGAGTTTATGGCTTAGGTAGCCATTCTCGTGTTATACTCCTCCTTAATTCTCTTTTGGTATCTCCTTAGCTTAACCAAGTTCATACCCAAGGTATATTTCAAACTAGGGCATACTATAAGTTATCATGGTTAGTCATGTCTCCTAGTGGGTTGAGTCTAACTCATTGACTAAAGAATTATAAGATGAGAACTTCGCAGCCTAAAGTGCTCCCTACTAGGGGCAGAGTTTGCCGCATGCTACAAAGAAGGATTCCAATTGTTAGATAGCGTACAAATGGAAAGAATGGACAAGATAAAGTGGACTTTTAAATGTGATTTCCCTTATGGGCACACCACTGCTTCCGCTGCTTAGTTTGTCCCCAAACTAAACTCGTGCGGGGGTGACCCAGGGTTGTGGACTGCTACTTTTCGATCGAGGTCTGCCTCTGATACCACTTGTAAGACCCCCCCTTTTTTTTTCTTTTTCGACACCGGGGTCTTAGGCCCAGAACCGCCGTTTTGCGGTGACTCCTTCACGCCCTGAAGGGTCATCAGCACAAAGCGCCGATTCTGCCGGCCAATTCGATCACAGAAAAGTAGCATAATAGTGAAGTAAATGTAAACTATCTGTCCACAGAGAATCACATGACATAATAAATACAACTCCACGATGGGAGTGTCCACAGCAAATAACATCAGAGTAGCAAAAACGGGCTTATGCCCGGTACATCAATCCTCACTACAAGATCTCTCATGCAGAAACAAAAGTAGAAAACTGCTCAGGGTCGAGACTCACGGTCCCGGCTATGTGAACTCCGGAGCTAGACTGCCCCACCTCCAAGCGCACCGGTCTCTGGGGCTGCTCCTCCATGCTGGTCTCCGCGATCCCCTAAATGATGCGGTTCGAAAACCGTTAGTCTAAAAGACTAAGTCCTATCATCCCCCACTCCTTCCCCCACGGCTCCTAGGCACCGAGCGGAGAGGAAGAAAGGGGAGGACTTGAAGGTGGAGAATATCAAAAGCAGATGGCAGCGGTCCCAATCTAGCAAGTTCTATAGCATATAAAGACAATAAGCTGTAATATGAAATGTAACCTTCGCTTATGTGAAAAACACATAAGCCAAGGGGTCTTTTGCAAGGCTCCCATCGTATAAAAAGTCCCATACCGATTTATACATTGGGGTGTCAGCGGTCAAACAGCAGTAACTAAATATATCAAAATTAACCTTAATTTATAAACTTGCCCACACAAGCTTATAGACTAAGGGGTCGTGTAGCAGGTCCTAAAGTATAAGCGTCCCATTCCACTTATACTTTAGGTGTCAAGGTTTAAGGTAACGATTATGCTATGACATGCAAGTGGGTATGATGGACATGCAAGTGCAACACACACACCCGACTCTGTGCACACGGACCTTTAGTTCCCCCTTTCTGGAGCCGTAACCTCCCAGGATACCTCCGTAGTGGCAGACGGAAGCAGTGGGTTGGGCCTCGCCCACCTCTAAACCAGTAAAGCACTACCGGTCAGACCTATCGTACGCCTCAACGCTTGGTGCACGAAGCGGACTCCTGCGTACTCTTGCCGGCTGGCGCACCGGACTTCTGTTGGCGAAGTGCTAACCACACTTGCCGAGTCAACGTATTGGTGTCGGTGCATCGACCCTCCAATACCGAAGACCCACCACCTTAATTTCCTTTCCTTTTATGCACATGCAAATTAGCGTAATCAAGAACCGAGCCGAAGCTCCCCGGACCAACATGTCCGTCTCAAGCAATCGAGCCGAAGCTCCCCGGACTCAAGGTCCGCCTTTTAACCATCCGAGCCGAAGCTCCTATCCAACCTCTGGTGCCATCAGTGTTGTGGAATGTGCAACCCTAATTACTAAGTTACTCTTTTCAGCTTGTTAAACAGTTTACGTTAACCCAGGACTGCCCCCGGTATTCCCTGTGAAGGGCTCTCAAGGGGCACTAGGAAATATGTTGGGATTACGCCCAGCGTTCCCTTTCGCAAGGTACTTATTTTATTATTGGTTGATTCCCTTACCCCTTTATTTTCTCATATTTCGATATACTAATCCTAGGGTATTTTTACTCCAACTCTCCTTGGGTAGGACAATCTTTCGTCGGACCCGAACGCCGATAACCCTAGACAGAACCATACCTTACTCACCCATCTTCCAAAGATGCACCTAGATCTATTTATCCTTCCAGCAGCCCAATCAAGACTCATCAAATGTGCCCTAATTCATGTCCCAACTGATTTTCTGCAGTTTTACTAAATGCAGGCCACTTGAGCTATATGACCCGTAGAAAGGGAAGTATGTCATATGTTCATCCAATGCTCATGTAAAAATTATTAGAAGTTCATATGGGCATATGCAGACTGAATCCACAATTTCCTAATTTTTATGATTTAAATACTAATTTATTTATTTATTTTAAAAACCAAAAGTTCCAAGGTTGAACAAGAAGTACAAGATTTAAGCAATATATTGCTCCACTAAAATTATGATAAATGTAAGATGGGTAATCATCTAAAAATCCAGAAGTTCCAAATTTTTACAGCAAGATTTTAGCCCTTAAATTGTATTTTCAATTTATTCCAAATAATTCATAAAAAGGGGATGTACAATGAAAATACTTCCAACAATTCAGAGAAAATTCCAGGATGATGGTAAGGGCCTATGGAACCTCTATGTAAACTTTCATAATTTTTTTGAAAGAATTATTGCCCAAACTAATTAATTAACCTATTCTCAAAAATATGGCCTTGTAAAGAAAGTTCTGAAAACAGACCTCTAAAAATTATAAATAAATTCATACAAGTATCTTGGGGCCTAAATACCTCAAAACCTAAGTGTCATGATTTTTAATCAGATATATCAACCATAATGAATTTTTCTTACCAAAGCCCATTTCTGAAATTAATGAAGGAAGTACCAAATAAAGTTAATTGTAAATTGTGATAAAATTCAGAGGTGATCAACTAGAACTATAATAACCTCTGACCAAGTTTCATCATGTTTTAAAACACATAACATCCTTAATAAAATTAAACATCATTTTGGGCCTTTTGGTAATTAACAAATGAAGTACTACCAATTTTAATCAAAATTCCTCAAGTAAATTATCAGAGATCCAAAACACCCTAATCCCATCACTACCCAAATTTGGTTAAGTTTCAAGGTGTTTAGCTAACCTAAACCTACACTAAAAGTTTTAGGACCTAAGATAGGGTTAGGGTTTTGGGGGCCCAACCATTTTCACAATTTGCTAATATTTTTACCAGAGGGTTTTATATATCCTAGGAACCGTCTTGCAAAATTTGGAGTTCACCCAAGGTGTTTAGGACTCATACCCTTCACAAGCCCAAAAGGTCCCTCCTTGGGGTTTGCCCTAGGAACTTAGGGCAAATCTATTCCTACCTACCCCATATTACATGGGGAGGTGATAAGTGCTATAACAAACCATTGGCCCAAATTTCAGCCTCTGTTGAGGTGATTTGGTCACTCAAAACCAAAAGTGCAACTTTTGACCAAAATGCCCTTTTTAAGGTATAGCTGGGGTTGGGTCAAAACCTATTCAAAACACATCCAACTTAAATGAAATATTATACAGATACCTAAAATGAACCCAGGGACCACTCACCAAAATTTGGGAGGGTTTGGAGGTGTTTAGGGCACCTATTTAATTTATCTAATAATTATTAAATATTTACAAAAACTATAGAAATATTTTCTCCAAAAATTCCCATTTTTGGGCAGGCCCTAGGTATTTCTAAGATAGACTCTCTACCAAAATTTCAGCTAATTTGGGCTAGGGGTGAAGAGTGGGCACTCAATTTAATGTCTGCCTAGCCCTAAGGGTATGTCCCACCAAATGGGTGCTGTGGTCTAACCACTTACCCAAACGAGCTGAAATAAATTTAAAATAATCTAGACTCGAAGGGCTACAACTTTTGTGAATGGCCATTTTTCCTAAAACAGCTTCTAAATGCCTCGTTTAATGACATCAAAATGTGCAAGTTAAAGGGTAACAAATAACAATATTATAAATATAAATATAATAATTAAGATATGGGTACTGTTCATCTTCTCAAAAACCCGAACCAGCAAACCTCAAAAAAAACATAAAACCTGTAGCTTTCTCCCGCCTATTACCGGCCACCCAGCCACTTCCCTGGCCAGCCACCACCCCCACAACCTCCGTTGAGGTGAGGGCTACCGCCGGGCGGCGGCACGGCCGCCGGAGGGGCGGTTTCCGGCGAACCCGATAGGTAGAAAATCCATGGAAAAAGCTGAAATTTGCTCTCCCAATCGGGCTCAATTGAGCCCGATTTCTCTCCTAAACGATCTAAGGATCTAGCCCACGAAGAGAGGAGTAGAGGAGGACCTTATTTGTGGTTCGATGACGGCGGCGGCGGTGGTCGGCCATGGCGTTTTTCCTCTCCGGCGAGCTTGCCCGAGTCCTCGATCCTCCACCAAAACCTTTGATCTAATATGTTATTTTGACTGCCAAGGACGTTCTGAAGGTGATGGGAAGATCAGAAATTGAAATGGGGGGCTGCATAGGGGGATTTATATTTTTTTCATGGGAGGGGAGGTGAAGGGTTGGTTGGCCATGGTGGTTGGGCTCCCCCCATTAGTGTTGGCTGGCTGGAATTGATACCATTATCATCCCAATAGGCAAGGGAGAGGAATGGGGACAATGGAGAGATGAATGGAGTGGCCCATGACCTCCCTCCATAACTCCTCTCTCTCTCTTTTCCTTTTTCTCTCTCCTCCATTAAGGAGAAAACTCTCATTTTCTCTCTCCTAGTCACCCCTCCGAAATTTAGGTGGCATCCCTCATAAATATCAGCCTCCTAAAGTTAATGGGCCACTCAAGTTGGGCTTAGCCCAAGTGGCTTGGGCTTGGTTAGGTCATTTAGGCTAGTTTGACCTATTTTAGGGTTGACTTGACTTTGGTCAATTTGACCATTTCGGTCGACCCCAATGGGTCCTTGGTGACCCATTGGCCTCCCCTAAGGTCTATGTAGGGTTGGGTAGGGTTGACTTGGCACCTTGAAGGTCACTTGACCCTTGGTAAGGTCACTTTGACCATTTTAGGGCTAGAGTTGACTTGGGTCAACATGACCATTAGGGTTCACCCCTATGGATCCTGGGTGACCCATTGACTTCCCTTAGGGTCTAGGTAGGGTTATGTAGGGTTACCCTGCACTTTGGAGGTCACATACCCTTAGTAAGGGTACTTTGACCAGATTAGGGGCTTGAGTTGACTTGAGTCAACTTGGCCTCTAGGGCTGGCCCCAATGTGTCCTTAGTGACCCATTGACCTCACTTTAGGGTTAGGATGACATAGGTGGGGTCCACTTGGCTATGGGAAGGTCAATTGACCCTAAGTAGGCTAGTTTGACCCATTTAGGGTTAGGGTTGACGTGGGTCAACTGAGTCTCTTTGATTGACCCCAATGGGTCCTTATGGCTCTAATGAGTCTCCCAAAATGTTTGAGAGTGTTGTGGTAGGGTTTTGGGGCCATGGTGAAGCCCCATGGTCATCCTAAACTATTGTTCAGAATTCTACTATTTGCAGACCATGGTGATCCTCACCTTGGCCTCCTATCTCTTGGCCCATTTCTGGCTTCCTAGGGTTTTGTCATGACCTAGTCATGGCCAAAACCACTCTTAGGGGTCTAGTTGGAAATGGGATGTTACAATCCACATATAAATTTGCCAACTTCTCCACCGGATCATCCTTCCTATACGGAATGAGATGCGACACCTTCGTTAGCCGATCTACGACCACCCAGGTGGCGTTGTTCTCCTTTTGCGAGCTTGGAAACCTGTGCGCAAAGTCCATAGTGATGTCGTCGAATTTCCACTCCGGAATAGGCAAGGACTTCAGAAATCCTCCCGGATTTTGGCACTCCGCCTTCACCAAGGCGCAAGTTTGGCACTTCGCCATGTAGAGCTCCACATCCTTCTTCAAACCCGGCCACCAAAACAGTTTCTTAACGTCGCGGTACATCTTTGTGCACCCCGGGTGAATCGAGTACTTGGTATGGTGCGCCTCGTACAACAAATCCACCCGCAAACTGCCCACGCTTGGGACGCAAAGACGACCGTCTTTCCAAACCAATCCATCCACAACTTCATATTGGGAATTTGACCCATCCAGAGCCTCTATCATGAGTTGCTTCATGTTGCCATCCAAATCCAAAGCCTGTCGAATCCTATCAGCCAGGTCATATTGAACTTCAGTCCAATTCAAGAGTGCTTCAGCACTTGACTGCTTATCTACACAAACAATCTCCAACGCCTCCAACTCCCGAACCAACCGCTCGTCTTGGATCGACAGCTAATTGGCTTGAGCTGGGGCCCGACGACTTAACGCGTCCGCAACCGTATTACCTTTACCAGGCACGTAGTGGATCTTGAATGTATAGTCCCCCAGGAACTCCATCCATCTATGCTGCCGCATGTTCAGATCTTTCTGATCAATCAAATACTTCAGGCTCTTGTGATTGGTGTAGATATCAATCCTCACACTGTACAAATAATGTCTCCATAGCTTCAAGGCAAAAATCACGGCCGCTAACTCCAAGTCATGGACTGGATAGTTCCTCTCGTGCACCTTCAGCTGTCTCGAGCCATATGCTATAACGCTTCCATGCTGTAACAGCACACAACCCAAACCACTGCCCGAAGCATCGCTATAAATCTCATAACCTTCGGTCCCACTCGGTGAACTCAGCACAGGCGCCGTGGTCAACCGATATTTCAAACTCCTCAAAAGCTCGCACGCACTCTGGCATCCAAACGAACTTCTGCTCCTTCTGCGTCAAAGTAGTGAGAGGTAATGCTATCCGCGAGAAGTTCTCTACGAAGCGCGTATAATAGCCGGCAAGCCCCAGAAAGCTTCGGACTTCCGCTACCGTAGAAAGCTCAGGCCACTCCTGTATCACAATAATTTTTGCCAGATCCACTGCAATACCTTCCCCACTCACTATATGATCGAGGAACGCCATTGGGGACAACCAAAACTCGCACTTCGAGAACTTGACGTACAATTGATTCCTCCTTAGTATCTCCAAAACCAAATGAAGATGCCTGAAGTGATCTTTCTCACTCTGCGAGTACACCAAAATATCGTCGATGAAGACGATCACAAAATGGCCCAAGTACTCCCTGAAGGTCCAGTTCATCAAATCCATGAACACTGACGGCGCATTAGTCAGCCCAAACGGCATGACCGTAAACTCGTAATGCACGTATCTCGTACTGAACGCTATCTTCGGGATATCACTCTCCCTTATTCGCAGCTGATAGTACCCAAACTTGAGGTCCAAGTTTGAGTACACCGTCGACCCGACTAACTGATCGAATAGATCATCAATCTAGGGGATCGGGTACTTGTTCTTTTCCGTCAACTTGTTGAGCTCCCGATAATCAATACATAGCCTCAAGCTTCCGTCCTTCTTCTTAACAAAGAGGACCGGTGCGCTCCAAGGCGAAGAACTTGGACGCACATACCCTTGCTCCAACAACTCTTGTAGTTAAACCTTCAGCTCCACCATTTCCTTAGGCGCTAGCCGATATGGAGAGCGTGACACAGGATTTGCACCTGGTACGAGCTCTATCGTAAAATCTATCTCCCGCTGCAGCGGGGCTCCAGGAAGATCGCTAGGGAACACATCAGGGTACTCCGATACCACTGAAATACTATCCAACACGGGCTTAGGCTTTACAACCTCCACTAGTGTAAAGAACAGTTCTGCACTGGCACGAACCTCCTTCACCACCTGAAGAGCAGCCATCAACGACTCTTGCTCGACCCCTTAAAGCCCGTGAAAGTCGTCTAACGACCTGCCCCAGCTTGACTTCCTTGCTACCGCAATCATATAGCTCGCTGCTCCGAGAGCCAGTCCATGCCAAATATAACGTCGAATTCCACTAGCGGCAATAACGACGCTTGCAAATGGAACTCCTGGCTCCCAATTCGAATCTTCACGCCACAGATTCTATCCGCGCGCATCGAACACCCTTGGGCAACAACACATCCAACTTGTCCTTCGTCATCGAAGAAGGTACTCCGATGCGCGATATGAATTCTTCGGACAAAAGGAGTGTGAAGCTCATGTATCGAAGAGTGCCCTTGCTGGATTTTCACAAATCAAAACAAATCCTAAACAAGCAGTGGTAAGGTAACAAGCATATAACAAGTATTTAAAAGATTAACTTGCTATAAATTTAAAGTTTACCTGTCACCACATCCACCTGTTTGATGGCCTCCTATTGGCCAAGATTATAAACCCTCGGTTGGGCCGGAGCATAATGGGACGTGGTTGACTCCACCGCATTGCCCTTCTCTTCATAAGTCGCTCCCGGCTTCCTTTCGGACTTGGGACGTCCGCTCCAGCAATCGCGGGCAAAGTGCCCCGACTTTCCACAAGTAAAGCATGCACCCAGGGTACGACCCGTAGTCGCCCCAAAAGCACCTGAAGAGGGGGCTGGACCCTAAGTCCTAGCCTTTTTGTAGAACCTTCGATAGCCGGACTTAGAAGTAGTCGGCACCTTGAACTCAGACTTCTTGTCACCAATGCTTTTCTTTGCTTGTACATTCTTCATGTCCTTCTCCAAGGACCGGTCCGTGTTGACCAAGGTCAAGAAACCCTGCGTCATCAGCCCCGAGAGTAGTAGCCTCAAATCATCTCTCAACCCTTTGTAGAATCGATTCGTCTTGCGCTCCTCATCCGCGATGGTGGAGCTAGCATACCGACTCAATCGAGTAAACTTGTGGAGATATTCATCCACGCTACTCTCTCCTTGAACCAACTTCAGGAACTCGTTCTCCATCGAAATCCTCTGAGTAGAAGGGAGGTATCTTGCTAAGAACAGTCCCAAGAACTCTTCCCTCGGGACGTCTGTGAGTTGCCTACCTCTCAAATGATGAAGCTCCAAGCCTTCCCACCACAATCTCGCTTCACCGTCCAGAAGGAATGTAGCAATAGTGGTCATTTGCCATTCTTCCGTCTCCGTTGCTGTCAAGACTCTCTTCACATAGGAGAGCCAGTCTTCAGCTTGAGATGGGGTTCCCAACCCCGAAATACCAGAGGATTAAAGCTCATGACATGTTTGAGCTGTCTCTCGGTTGCCCTCCTTGGCACCAATGGCTCCACTACTACCTGCTCCACTCTTCTCGGCTCTACCTATGTAAGAGGTACCTGCTCCATCGCAGGAGCGGGCTGCTGCGTTTGCCTTACAGGCTACGCATTAATCATGGCAAACCACTGCTCGGCCAACATCGTGTGGTCTCAGCCAGAGCGGTTGCAGGAGCATCATTTGGTGCATTGCTAACCTCAGAAACTCGACGTTCAGACGACCCAACACCGCTACTGGTCACCTATAGTGGTACAAAACACCGTTAAGCGACCAAACAATATTGCAAACAGCAATTATAGGAACACACAGGTTCCCCAAACACGTGTATTTTCATTCCTAAGGGGACATTCATGGGTTCTTTTGTTGTTATAACGATGATGCACACACATGTGCTCATCACCCCTTAAAAAGAATTCATCCACGAATTCATTTAAGCCTGACTGAAACCAGTAGTCTGATACCAAATTGTAACACCCCATATCCCCCGCATAGCATATAGCAGTAGGTCCGGCCGGGGCCCGACGTCATATACCACAGACAGACCGGGTGGTTACTCAATGGAAACCATCCAACCAATCCAACGTCCTACACAGAGCATTCTAGCGGAAGAAGTTTTATAAGTTGCAATTAAAAGAACCTAGCAACAGGCATGAATGTCCACTAACAAGCCAAAAAGGAATGAAGTACATACACAAGTACTGGCCTTAAGGCCTTACAAATGATTTACTCATATTACATGTTTTCCATACCACGACACGCAGGCCGGTCATACATGAACAAAAGCAAGTAAACACTCCAATTAGGCCTTCAAGGGCCGGCTTCGCAATTTGGTTATAGCCTGCTATTGACCGCTTGGTCCAGCAACACCTGCAAGCACAATCCACCGCACGGTGGCAAACAAAAGCAACGGTCAGCAATGCTGAACAAATTATAACGATCCCGCCCCTAATTCGGGGCGGCGATGCTCCTTCCTTGTACTTATTAGCATAACCAAGCAGTAAATATATATACATTGCATCACAGGCGTTGGTACACACGGCCACACACCCCGTGCACTCAGGGAACATTCTTGGTGAACCGGTCAATGTCACGTCAATTTAAGCCAAAGACACCCCGATCTCACCACCGCCACTTCGACGGCCACACTATGAGCATTTGTCTTCCCGGCATGGGTCACGCCATTTTAAGTCATAGACCACCGAAGACCCTCATCTATGCCAACGGCAAGTACCACGTACCTTTAGGTCGCTTTAACCGAACGACATAGAACGGGTACGGTTCCATCTAACCCATGCTCACATCGCAACGACAATTTAAGCCATATGCGCGGGTCAAAATTCTCCCGAGTCCCGTTTCCGTTACACACTTCACATAACCCGGTTATGTTCAAGTTGGCTCCCAGGCCTCCAAGTTGGCAGAACCACGCATCTGCCCAGTTTTCCAGGTGTGCCTTGGAGTTAATCCCCAAGGCTCCCTGTTGTAATATACCTCGTAGAAAACACGAAAAAGAAACATTCACACGGAGTCTTCTCCGGCCATTATGCAATGCAACATCACCGATCCAGACCAACTTGTCCGGGTAGGCTTCACACATCATGCCTATATCCGTTCTCAAATACGGCCTCTAAACAACGGGGACTTTACATATCTACCCGAAGATACGCCTCCAACTTACCGCAAACTCGCGAGAGGGGATTTCTATGTAAAAGAAGGAGAGCTTCACATGCTCAAGTAGAGAATCGTTACCCTAGCGTTCTTCCTTGGCGCCATGGAAATGTACGCGGATATAAAGCACTGCAATCTCCTTGCCTTCATAGATCCGAAGTCGGCTCGCGATTTGGAGCTCTGAAACTCCTCTAGCGACTGGATCTAGACTTCTTCTTCCTCCTTTGCTCTCCCCTCTCTCTAAGATTTAGACAGAGAACCACACAGAAGAAATAAGGGTTTTGAAACCCTATACTCGGGTATAACCCCATTGGGAAATAACCACAGCCGTCGGATCCCACAAAAGGGAAATGCACGGCACGATCCAGGTCTGACCTGGACAAATGGGGCTAAGCACCGCACAGTACACCAACAAGAGCAGGACACGTCTGTGACAAAACATTGTCGGAACATTTAGTCAACTCCCGCCAAAACCCCTGTGTCGACACTCCGCGTCGACAAAGTCAAACATGACACAAACGCCCCGCGCTCGACAATCGTCGAGCCAAGATCGTCGACCACTGCCAGATCATCGAACGGAGCTCTCTGCCCAAATCGTCGAACGCAGCCAAATCATCGAGCAGAAATCTCTGGCCAAATCGTCGAACACACGGCCCGATCGTCGAACCCACGGCCCGATCGTCGAACGGAGATCGCTGGCCCGATCGTCGAACACACGTCCCGATCGTCGAACCCATGGCTCGATCGTCGAACCCACAGCCCGATCGTCGACCGCAGAATTGTGACCAGATCGTCGAGTGCTGCTCGACGATCGTCGAACCCAAAAAACTGTATGATCGATTTTCCAGATATTTGAACTAAATCGCCGAAGTCCTCTCGACATTCCCTGGGATACGCCTGTGTCCCAGGCCGTGTACCCCTGCCAAATTTCAAATTTGGTACAGAAATGTCACCCGTTGCTCTTTTGAGTTTCGGGGCGTTACATGTGGTCACCACCCTAGTGAATAGAATCACCACCCCAGCCCACATACTAGCAAAACACTCTTCCGCTGAGTCCGCAAGGACTTAGCCAGATTCTAAGAGAAAACCGCCTGGAGTAATAACGATGTTCACCAACAGGCAAACTCGCATCAGTCCGCCCATACTATGCAGACAAGGCACCAGTCTGCATAGCCCGCAAACACCTCACAAGGACAGCCACCACAGTGATAGTCTGCACATTATATGTGCGGACAAGGAGGCAGTCTGCACAACTCGAAAGCCAAGCCTCCATTCGCCAGAAGTCCACGACCAACAAGCAGTCCGCCCGGTAAACAGCGGAATCGGCGGATGTTGGAACACCCTATTACTAATTTGGGTCAGGATCACTATGTCTCTAGGAAACCTGTTTTTGACCTCCTGTATAGATCTAAAGGTCAATTAGAATTGAGTCTAAGGGTTAGAAGTTTAGGTTTGGAAGCTGCCCTCAAGACCCAGGATTTTCAGTTTGAGACTAAGTCATATCGTCGAGCTCAGCACGACGATTCGTCGAACTCCAATCGACGATCGTCTAGCTCAACTTCGACAGATCGTCGAACTCCATTCGACGATCGCTGAGCTCAACTTCAACAAATCGTCGAACTCTATTCGACGATCTGCGAGCTCAGTTCGACGATCTTGACTCAGTATTGGATCTCTATCTCTGAGCTCAGTTCGACAATCTTTGAGCTCAGATCGACGATTTTTGTTGCTGTATAAGTCCATATCGCTGAGCTCAGTTCGACGATAGCAGAGCTCAGTTCGACGATTTTCTGATGACTTCAAGGATTTTTCAAGTTTCAAATTCAGAACAGTTAAGGAGTTATTCAACAATTAATTCAGAAGATTTTCTAGCCGTTTTCATTTATTTCTGGACCAAGTTTCAAGGGATTATCAAGGAATGTTTCTTTGGACTTTCCTCCAGAAGACAATTGCAATTAAGGATGCAATTAATGTCAGGCAACAGCTATTCTTGACAGAGGATGTTTTTCTATTCAATACCAGAGAATAAGATTTTTTTTAAATTTTTTTAATCTATCTAGCACTCAGAACACATAGAAGAAGAACAAGAACAAAATATTATCTGTCTCAAAGAATTCTCTCTAGAACACACATCCAAGGAGATCAACCATCTGAAATTTTCTGATCTCTTGTGACTCAAGTGTTCAAGACCAACATCTTTCAAAGACTCCAGACACCTTACATTTCAGTTGTTGCTGAAATCATCATTTGCTGGAGATCAACTTCTGAAGGTCTATCACCCTACAGCAAAGCTTCATTTTCTGAACATCTCAAGAACTCAGGGGGAGCTTTGACACCATCAAATCCACATAGTCTTCTCAGCTGATTTGAGAAAGAGAAGACTTCCATAACTCTCTCATCCCCATCTCTGTAAAGGGTTTCTCAAACTCCCTTCAAAGGTTTGTGTTTGGTTTTTGAGCACCTTGTCAAAAGCTCATTGGTGGCAAGACACCTGATCAAAAAATCTGATTTGGTTTTTGAGCACCTTATCAAAAGCTCATTGGTGCCCAGGACACCTGATCAACTCATCCTGCAGTGGATTCCTACCTAGGGTGGTAGAAGAGTGGATGTACCCAAGTTTAGGAGAACCACTATAGCTCCTTGTGTCTTCTGGCTTGCTTGTCTTTATCTTTTGTTTCTGGCTGTGATTGTTTTATGATTAGTTTAGATCTGTGATTAATTTCTGTTGTAGGTTATTTTGTGTTTAGACTTAATAGTTGATTCCCTGTTCACTCAGATTACAACAATTGTTGTAAAACGTTTTCAAGCACCATATACTCTATTCACCCCCCCTCTAGAGTATATCAGATCTAGCTGCACTTTCAATTGGTATCAGAGCCAGGTTGGTTAAACATACCACACCTTGGTGGTTGCACAGGCTAACACCTGAACCAAAGATTCCTAGATAGATCTGTTTTCTTTGAGTTTATTATTAGATTTTGTTTTCACAAATCATGGTCCAAAACAAAGATTATGCTAGCACCAGACCTCCAGTGTGCAATCTATCTAAGTTTGCACTTTGGAAAGCAAGGATCAGATTATACATGAATTCTATTGACGAGGATATTTTTAATTCTGTTTTGACAGTTTGTCCAAGACCTCCAGAGAACTCAAGTACAAATGCTGTTCCACCTCCATCAGGAACAGATGCTGACATCAAGAAATGGAAGGTTGCTGATGCCAAGGCTATGAACATCTTAGCCCAGACCATGTTTGATGACATCTTTCAAAAGGTGGCTGAATACAATTCAGCAAAGGGAATCTGGGATAAACTCTCTGAAATAGTCTCAGGCTCAGCTGATGATAGAAAGGACAGGAGATCTCATCTCATATCTCAATATGAGAATTTCAAGAAGGGAGAAGCTGAATCAATTGGAGACATGTACAATAGACTCAGTCTGATAGTCAGTGAACTCAGGACTTTGGATAAGGAGATATCATTGACTGAACTTAATGACAAAATTCTAATGTGCTTCCCTAGCACTTGGGATTCAAGAATCTGGTCATCCAAGGATGCAGAAGTTTGAATGAGATCACCACAGAAGCTCTATTGGGTAAGCTCAAATATTATGAGCTACTCATTAAGAATAGAGAAGAAGAACAGAAGGCTGCCTCACTAGCCACAAGAAAAGAGAAGATAATAGCCTTCAAAGCAACTGAAGATCAGCCTGAAGACAAAGTCACAGGCAATGATGAGTTGCTCAGTCTGTTGTCCAAAAGATTCTACAAGATGGCCAGAAAGGACTTCAGAAAGAGATCATACAAGGAGCATGATAAGCCAAGGTATGATAAGTCTAATAATAATAAGGAAATTGTCTGCTTTGGTTGCAGGAAACCAGGACACATTGCACCTGACTGTCCAGAGAACAAAAATAAGGACAGAAGGGAGAAGAAATAAAGAAGAAGAGAAAAGGACTTCAAGAAAAGTAACAATGTCAAACCCTCCACAAGCAAAAACAAACACACTAGTAAGGGATTTGTTGCTGAATCCTGGAGTGAAACTGAAGAGGAATCAGAAGCCTCATCCATCTCCAGTGATGATGAAGATGATGCAGAAGAGAAGGAGTTCTGCATGATGACAATCAATGCCTCACAACATAATTCAGATGAAGAAGAGTCAGATTCAGATTCAGAGACTCAACTTGAATAAGATCAGGTAATCAGTTCTTTTGATTTCAATTCAGAGGACTTTAAATCTGAGTTTAAAGCTTATGTTTAGACTGCTAAAATCTGAGAAGGAAATTATCTCTCTCAGAAATCATTATCTGAACATAATACCTTAAAGTCAGGAAAACCATAAATCTCTCAGGGAGTTGGTGTGGGTAGGGAGCAGTTAGCATCATGAAAGGGTGAGCTATAGGAAGTTCAAGAAGCTTGATGAGAATCCCTTAATGGGAAGAAAGTATCAACGCTGATCGGACATCACATCGCATAGGTGAACTCCTGATTTATTAGTACA